>OX465111.1:18693507-18760697 GCA_949987565.1 Luidia sarsii | reverse complement strand
TTTCACACGGTAACACTTTTTGGTAAGATTTCTCACGTGTGAGACATTTTCTCAAGTCTCGAGAGGGTTGTTTTAATTCTATCAGCGCCGTGTGAAAAGGGGACTTCGGTCGGGGACGTCGGCGAAGAGAGGACACAACAGCGGTTGTGCCGAATGCATGACACTCGCGCAGCGGAGCACAGCGGCACACGGCCGCCGCGCGTGGCGCTCTGAATAGGACCCCAACTCTCCGCGGTGCTGTGCCACCTCGGAGAGAAATCATTACTCAGTCGAGAACTAACAAGAAAAAGGAAAACCTGCTACGCACTGCCAGTGATTAATACGGAGATCATAGAGGCAAGTCATAAACAGACAGACTTTCAGATACAAGCAGCCATCATTGCTCTTGACATTTGTGTCTATTTCAGTCCATTTTTTTTTTATTCGGTCATTTTTTTCTCCCTCTCTCTTTAAAAAGTGTGTAATGCGGATCAAATTCTCCCGGGGGAGGTCACGGACCGTCATTTTTTGGTCTTTTTATAACCGTTACGTACCCCCTACACCTTCCTGTGACCCAAACGGGGTGGGTTGGGTGGGGGGAGGGGAGGGGAGGGGGGGGGGTTGAATGGGAAGGTAATGGCTGTTTTGAAATTGTCCCGATGTCGAGTGGCATTTTAATGTTCGTCTTCGTTCCATCACGCTGACTCTCAGGGTTCGACCTGCTTTTCTGACGGCGGGATATATCCCCAGCAAAATTATTATTATTATTTATTTATTTTTTTAGATTTTTTTTTTGATTTTTTTTTTTTTGAGATTTTTTTTTTTTTTTTGGGGGGGGAGGGTTATACACAAAAATTGGATCTTGGTGTTCCAGTCTCTTCGCGATCTCCGTCCGCATCTTTCCCCCCGGTGCGATCTCCTGTCTTATCCCAGGATGTTATCCAAAGCAATCAAGTATTAATGAGCCAGCAATTTCCGAAGATCAAACGCAGAATCCATCAAACTGTCGACAACGGGATGGCGGAGGGATGATAAATTAGGAAGACTTTGGAAGCATCCTCCCTCCTCCTCTCTTCCTCCCTCCCTCTCTCTCTCTCTCTCTCTTCCCCCCTTGCAATCCCCGCTCTCCCTTCTCCTCTCGATGGTATACAGTCTGGTCCGGGACACCGTTACCTAGGCGATCCTCTCCGGCCCACTAACTGCCAAGTGATAGATAAGGACGGTACCATTACCGCAGTCGCTGCTCGGATCATTGGCAGAATTAATTCTGAATAAATTAGCCCGAGACGTGGTGGAATTATGAGATAATAAATGATATAATGATGCTGCGCAGATCAAGGGAAGTCCCCCCTTATTGCTATTGTTTGGCCTATCATTCAAGCTCTTCCTTGTCACTCTGCCTTTGAGAAAGGTCCTGCTAGGATCGAAACGTCAGGCCCACTAAATTTTGAGATTTGCATTTTTGTAATTTTAGTCAGTAAGCAGTTTGCAAAATTTTTGTATATCACTCTTCCGTATAAAGTAAGAGACCTGAGTTAATTAGACTGGGATAAAGACTCCAATTAACAAATCTAATATGTGACTGAAACAACAATAGGCCTATTGCTCTTAATCTCTTAAAACGGGTCGGTTTGGGTGTAACGCACTAATTAATCCAGTCATCCATCAAAATCATAGTATCAAAATTTGAAAGATGATGATGATATATTTCGATCTCAAAAGTCAGAGGGCCTGACGTTTCGATCCTAGCAGGATCTTTCTCAAAGGCGAAAGTGACAAGGACGTACACAGACAGTCAGGGGAAGGAAAGCCCTGACACACACGACAGAGGAAGGACAAAAAGGGAAGGGAGTGGGATGCAGATGTACACACGAAGGGAGGGGAGATCAAAGGGGAAACAAACAAAGGGGTGGGGAGGATCAAAGGGACAGGATGGAGTTGGGAGATCAAAGGGGAAAGGGACTGGGAAGATGAAAGAAAAGAGGGATTAATGAAGTGAGGATTAGTCATTCCCTTCGGAAGATGAAAGAAAAGAGGGATTAATGTAGTAAGGATTAGTCATTCCCTTCGGAAGATGAAAGAAAAGAGGGATTAATGAAGTAAGGATTAGTCATTCCCTTCGGAAGATGAAAGAAAAGAGGGATTAATGAAGTGAGAATTAGTCATTCCCTTCGGAAGATGAAAGAAAAGAGGGATTAATGAAGTAAGGATTAGTCATTCCCTTCGGAAGATGAAAGAAAAGAGGGATTAATGGAGTGAGGATTAGTCATTCCCTTCGGAAGATGAAAGAAAAGAGGGATTAATGAAGTAAGGATTAGTCATTCCCTTCGGAAGATGAAAGAAAAGAGGGATTAATGAAGTAAGGATTAGTCATTCCCTTCGGAAGATGAAAGAAAAGAGGGATTAATGAAGTGAGGATTAGTCATTCCCTTCCTGGATGTTGAGGCCATTAGGTTGGATAGACGCTTAATCCGCAGTTTCTCCCTGCTGAATAAAATTATTTCGTAAACCCAAGACTCCTTGCTTCAAAACATCCTTGCGAGTTTGCTCTTCCTTAACCACAGAGGGAGAGAGAGAGAGAGAATTAATTAAGCATTTTCACGCTGTCCCGTTTCTATAGCAGTATAACAGCAAAGCTTTCCTCTCTCATCTGAAGCAGTGCGCGATGGGAGAGGAAGAGAAGACTGCAAAAACTAGTCGAGGAAATCAGCCCCCGTGCCGTCTTGAAAAGAAATTTATGCGCATAATCTGTGACCCAACAAGTGTAATCTGCAAGTGCATGCTGTTCCTTTTGTTCACTGAGCTGAAAAAAGAGAGAGAGAGAAAGAGAGAGCTTCCAACCCCCCCCCCCAAAACAAAATTCTTGAAAGGACCGCAACGTGCCACCGTGCAGGGCAAACAAATCAAAAAGCCCCCGGTTTCTGCGATGTTTATCTTTTTTCCAATTTTTCACTGATTAAGCTGTCTTTTCACTGCGTAATTAGTTTGCCTCTCAGCAATAATTTGTCCGTCCAATCCTGGCAATCGTGGTTTCGTGTTGGCTCCGCATGCATTAGTAGTTGGAGGGTAGATAGAGAGAGACAGAGAGGGAGAGAGAGAGGGGGGGAAGAGAGAGAGAGAGAGAGTGAAATGGGGGAAGCATGTCACACAATGCGTCCTCTGGCAGTGACAATGACCCAGCGAAGGTGGCAGGATTTTATGCTTCCCTCGTCGGAGCCGATAGGGCAGCCCCGGACAAACACTGTCGGCATCATTAAAGGAACACCACCCCCACCCCACCCCACCACATCCTTCACCCACAAAACACCACCACTCAACCCTCACCGAAGAGACCCGTGCCTATAGGAGGCGAGAGGAGTTGAGGCAGAGGGGGGGGGAGCAGAGAGACAGTGTGGTGAGGGAGAGGGAGAGAGACAGTGAGACAGGGGAGAAGAGGCTGAGAGAAACAGACAGAGTGTGAGAGGCGAGAGAAAGTGAGGGGGAGGGAGGGACAGAGAGAGAGAGAGACGGGGAGACAATGAGACAGAGACAGGCTGGGAGAAACAGAGACAGGGTGTGAGAGAGATGGGGAGAGGCAGAGAGACAGCGAGGGAGAGGGAGGGACAGAGAGAGAGACGGGGAGACAGTGAGACAGAGACAGGCTGGGAGAAACAGAGACAGGGTGTGAGAGAGATGGGGAGAGACAGAGAGACAGCGAGGGAGAGGGAGGGACAGAGAGAGAGACGGGGAGACA
The DNA here is from genome assembly GCA_949987565.1 of Luidia sarsii. Classification (NCBI taxonomy): domain Eukaryota; kingdom Metazoa; phylum Echinodermata; class Asteroidea; order Paxillosida; family Luidiidae; genus Luidia; species Luidia sarsii. The sequence continues at coordinate 18,756,985 of OX465111.1, read as the reverse complement.
GTGAGACAGAGACAGACTGGGAGAAACAGAGACAGGGTGTGAGAGAGATGGGGAGAGACAGAGATACAGTGAGGGAGAGGGAGAGACAGAGATAAAGACGGGGAGACAGAGTGAGACGGAGAGTGAGAGAGACACGAAGGGACAGAGAGTCAGAGTGGGCAGATATAGTGAGGGAGGGCAGAGACTGAGAGAAACAGAGACAGGGTGAGGGAGATGGAGATACAGACAGGGAGAGACAGAGTGAGACAGAGACAGATGCTGAGAGAAACAGAGACAGGGATGGGGGAAAGAGAGACAGGGTGAGGGAGATTGAGATACAGATGGGGAGAGACAGAGTGGGACAGAGACAGAGGCTGAGAGAAACAGAGACAGGGAGAGGGGGAGAGACCGTGAGGGAGAGGGAGGTACAGAGACGGAGAGACAGAATGAGAAAGAGAGAGACAGAGGCTGAGAGAAACAGAGACAGAGGGTGAGAGAGAAACATAGTGGGGGACGAGCATGGACCGAGAGACAGAGTGAGAGACACGGAGGGACAGAGAGACAGGGTCACATCGAGTGAGGTAGGGCAGAAAACAGAGGAGAGAGACATAGTGAGGGAGAGGGAGGGACAGAGAGACAGAAGGGGAGACAGAGAAAGACAGAGACAGCGTGGCAAAGGGAGGGACAGAGAGACAGAGGGGGGAGACAGACAGACACAGAGACAAAGACAGAGGAACAAAGACGGAGGCAGTGAGAGACAGAGAAAGAGGGAGAGGAAGGGAGAGAGAGAGAGCCCTGTCGACAAGAGAAAAAAAAAGAAGGTCAGTGAAGTTGTATATGGGTCAGGACAGGGGGGTTATCCATCAACGTCACCCGCAATTTCATGCAGCATTTATTCTTAATCAGCGCTCTTGTGAAGGTCCCTAATCCCTCTTTGGCTGTATATCAAGCTAGGGGGGTACTCTACCTCCCTCCCCCTCCACACACACACATTATTCCGAGAGGAGGAGGGCGAGAAGGAGGAGGAGGAGGAGGGGAAGGAGAAAAGAACGGGGACGAAATAAGAGGCCGCATTCCCTGAATTAGAAATCTGCTCGGAGCGACGACGAAGCTTTGAAAAATAATTTGGAATTGCTATCAGAGGGTTTCCCTCTTCCCTGTGTTCTCTCCTTCTCTACCACCAACCCCCTCAAACCCAATCCTCCCCCTCCCTCCCCCTCCCTTCCTTGATTTTCTCTGAGGGGGAGCACTGGCTCTCGGGAAGGTGTATAGCTTTCTTTCTTGGTTTTTTTTCCCGGAGAGGCGAGCCGGGCCAAGGCAGGCAGGGAAGGAGGGAGGAGGGGAGGCATGCAGGCAGGCGGGGGGAAGGAAAGGCGGGCAGGCAGGCAAGGCAGGGAGAGAGGGAGGGAGACATGCAGGCAGGCAGGCAGGCAGGAAAGGCAGGGTGAAAGGGAGGAGACATGCAGGCAGGCAGGCAGGAAAGGCAGGGAGAAAGGGGGAGACATACAGGCAGGCAGGCAGGCAGGGAGAGAGGGAGGGAGGGAGATATGCAGGTAGGCAGGCAGGCAAGGCAAGGCAGGGAGGGAGGCAGGCAGGGAGGGAGGGAGACAGGCAGGCAGGCAGGCAGGCATGGAGAGAGGGAGGGAGATATGCAGGTAGGCAGGCAGGCAAGGTAGGGAGGGAGGCAGGCAGGCAGGGAGGGAGGGAGACAGGCAGGCAGGCAAGGCAGGGAGCAGGGAGGGAGGGAAACATGCAGGGAGGCAGGGCAGGCAAGGCCGGGCAGGCAGGCAAGGCAGGGAGGGAGGGAGGGAGACATGCAGGCAGGCAGGCAAGGCAGACAGGCAGGCAGGCAGGCAAGGCAGGCAAGGCAGGCAAGGCAGGCGGGAGGCAGGCAGGCAGGCATGCAGGCAGGGAGCAGGGAGGGAGGGAGGGGGACATGCAGGCAGGCAGGCAGGCAGGGAGCAGGGAGGGAGAGAGTGGATAACCGTGTTGCATCATTGCCTGATGTGAAGTGACTTCGCCGTTTGCCCCGAGGGCTTTGGGCTTCTTAGCGGCCATTCGGACTTAAATGCAGCGGCCCGCCAATGTGCCAATTTTGTTTCAATTTCAATCTGGCACTCTCTCTCTCCTTTCTCTTTCTCAATTCCCCCTTTCTCCCTCCCCCTTCCCCCTCTCTCTCTCTCTCTCTCTCTCTCTTTCCCTCTCCTTCGGCCTTTCTCTGGGTGTTGTTTCTGGTGGAAGGGTTGGGCCACATACGATAGTCCACGGTGGATATTACTCCTCGTCTGTGTATAATATGTGCCTCTTGGTTTCCCAACTTCGTTTATTTTTGGCTTACAGGCAGGTGCAGTGGGCTTTATTTCCATAACAGTTCTCAGGGTAGCTTGTACTCATTATTGTCCCCGTTTTGGAGGTGTTTTTTTTTTTTTTACATTTTCTGACACATTTTCTTTTACCAGAAATTGCTCAGCCATTTCCCCCCATAAAAATCCAAATACGGATGTTTAAAGAGACGCAAAAGTGGAAAATTAAATTAATATGTTTTTTTTTTCATTTTAAAATTTAGTGGGCCTGACGTTTCGATCCTAGCAGGACCTATCTCAAAGGTGCATATTCACGGTCTCGTGGTGGGAGTGGTCATTCGTGGTCTTTTTTTTATTTTATTTTTTTTTATTTAAAAAACAAAATCACCAGGCTTCGAGATTGTTGCCGTCCCGATGTGCAACCGGCAATTCCATATTTTCATTTGGATTCTATTTGCGCCAGGGATGTCTGTATATATGCCCCGGTGGTGGAATCTATATATTGGGAGATGATTGGAAATCCGTGCATGGTCTGAGAGACCAAAAATAAACTGATTTTTTTTTTTTCCTTGGCCCTTGAGCGGACAGTAAACCTTGTGTTAAATTGGATATACGATGATGATCACCAGAGATGACAGTGAGGGAAAAGGGGGATGGACAGAGGACCGAGAGGTCAGAGACAGGGTCACAAAATATGAATATTCATTGGATACCATTTCAATATCATTATTATTCTTTTTAAAGGAATTTGAAAAGAAAATACAATTTTTCAAATTGTTGAAATATTTTCTAGTAAGTTTCCCTTGATTTTGTTTGATTGAAAATGTGATTTAAAAATCTGCAGCTCATTTGTGCGATCCCCAAACTGCTGTAGCCAGGTTTACTGCAAACTGTTGTTTGCATCTGAACGAAAACAGAGAGTGGGGGGGTTAATCCCTGGGGGATACACACAAGTTGATGGTTGAATTGCTTCTGACTGACGCCCCAAAACCTTGGTAAAGACTAGTCGACTAGTCGACTATTTGGGAAGGCCGCCATCTACTGAGGGCCAGAGGTCTCGGGTTCGAGTCCCGTTCCGGTCTCATTTTGATTTGCCATCTTCCATACCGTCTATATGTAAGGCCGTGTCCGAAACGGGCGTCTAGAGCTAGGTCTATGTCTCCCCCTATTGGAAATACACGGAGATGCGAAGACAAATAGCCCAAGCCGTGTAGCTCTGGAAGCCTGTTTCGTACACGGCCTGATTCTCAGTTTTCCTTCTACTTTTTTATGCTAAAAAATACCATCCTGGAAGCATTCTACGGTAGGAAGAGAAGGGAAAGAGGTCGCGTTTGTGCTTGGTCTGGTTGACTCTTCAGGCCGCTTCTATTGGACCCTCTTCTTCATCCGAGAGAAGAGAGAGAGAGAGAGAGGGGGGGGAGAGAAGTGATGGCAAGTGCATCAGGACGCTCATCCGCTATCAGATAACAACCAATAACCCTTTGCCTCCTTCGTCTATTCCCCTAGCACCATCAGACATCGGGTGGCTTCCTCCTTGGTCCCCCCCCCTCGCACCTCACCGAGTGCATGGCCGAGGTACCCACCAACAACTCCTCCACAAACCACCCCCAAACCCCCCACCACTCTCCGGCGACCCCAAACTCACGATTACAGGTCATCGCGGCTCCTTAAAATTTAATACGAGACCCATCAATAACCGGTTCGCCTGAGCCAAATCACTTGGACGGTGTCGAACTAATATCCCAGGCCGGCGAGTCGGAGATGCGACCGGCCTCTGCATAATTGATCGCAGTGTATGGTCTGTTGGAGACTGGGGCACGGGCCTCCACTGCTCTACTTCTATTTCATGTCCGGAGCATCGCATCCGATTGCATGCTTGTTGTTAGCAGTTAGTTCAGATGAGATTAGGGTCATTTTTCCCCAAAAAAAACCGGCTTAGGCTCAGGCTCCGGCTTTGTTTTTCTTTCTTTCGTCCATTTTCAAGTACAAGTCCTGAGAACGGGAGGCCTTTGGCTTTGTTTTCGAATGTTATGCACTGCATTTTGAAAAGAACCAAAAAATCCGAAACTTTCAACTGCGACAAAGACCTCCAACCCTGTGTTTTCAGCTTTTGGATGACAGAGACGAAGTCGGAGCCGAAGCCTAAGCCGGGTTTGCGAAAAGGGCCTTTTGGAATGGAATGGAAGACGGAGAGGTATATATGGAGTTGTCACTCCCATGGAGATGCCTACAGGATTTGTGCCTTGGCATTTTGAGCATTGGAACAATTAGGGCCTATTGATATATTCTTGACATTTTGGCTCAGTTTTGTCTCGGTATTCTATTGATTAACCTTTGGATCTATGACCGATTCAGGGCCAGTGGAGTCTCATTAGTGGGTTCGGGGATGGAAGAGGATTGGTTAGAGAGAGGTTTCTGTCTCTCCGACTGCAATCAAAACGATTCCGAGTCACGAAACAGCCTCAGAGTCCGGCTCATTTGGGTCCATTTCTCTTTCGCTGGCCAAGTTTGGAACATGATCCCCGGTTAATAGAAACACAGCCAGCTCCCAGCTTAATTACGTCGATCTGAGAGAATCCCTCCCTTAATATCCCCCTCCGCTCCTCTCCTGTCCTCTCCTGTCCTCTCCTGTCCTCTCCCCCTCCCCCCATCCTGATATCCCCTCTCTACTCCCCCCCCCCACCCCGGCCCCTCTCCCTCCCCTAACCGCCCCCCTCTGACCAAAAACAAAAATCTGGTCGGCTCGCAGTGAGAGGGAAAGCTGAAACCGCCTTCATTTCGGGGCGCCCCGGATGTCAACGCCGTCTTTAGCGAAATCGAATTCAGACACCAGACGATCAAGTCAGATCGCGCCACGGGCTGGCCGCTGCGGTTGTGCGGTACCCGGTGTAACCAGGCCAGACTTTCACCCTTATCTCCCCCTCCCCTCCGACCTCCTCTCCCTCTGCCCTCCCCCAGTCACTTTCCCTCGTCCTAGAGACACGGAGACTGGTGCGATAATATCAATGGCTTTGTGGAAAGGCAGTCGTAATCTCTCCCCCCTCCCCTCCCCTGCCCTGCCCGTTCTAGATGCCAATTTTTATCAGGAGAGGATCATATTTATAAGGTTATTTTGATTGACGTTCTTTGCATCAAAATTAAGCAGCGTCTTAACCAGAGCTGTCAATCGGGTTCTTCGTCCATTGGGGACTGTCAAAAAAAATATTCAATTTTTTTCTAGTTCATTTCATCGTCGAAATTGCATCCAAAGAAAACCATTTTCTTCTTCTTCTGAGATACAGTAGAAAGAATCTATTCCGTGAGTTTCTAGCTGGCTTGGATATCACAAAAGAGCTTTTAAATCTACCTCTTTTCAGGGGCATTTCCTCTATAATTAAGAGCATTTCATAATGCTTGATCCAGTGACTACAAATTCACTTGTTGGAAATTTGATAAGCATCTCCACTTAAGCCCTTGAATAATGATTTTTCATTTGATTTGTGACTTTATTTGTAGACAACTGAATTTTGCTGATAGGGCCTTTGATCATGAATAAGTAAGACTTAAGGCTTTGCATGGTGGGTGAGACAATATAGGAGGGTTTGCGGTGACACCATGTATAAGGTCTCTTTAGGAAAAGGTGTGGTTCTGAAAAGAACCTGAGTGATAACTCTATAGGAGGGTTTGCGGTGACACCATGTATAAGGTCTTTTATAGAAGAGGTGTGGTTCTGAAAAGAACCTGAGTGATAACTCTATAGGAGGGTTTGCGGTGACACCATGTATAAGGTCTTTTATAGAAGAGGTGTGGTTCTGAAAAGAACCTGAGTGATAACTCTATAGGAGGGTTTGCGGTGACACCATGTATAAGGTCTCTTAAAGAAGAGGTATGGTTCTGAAAAGAACTGAGTGATAACGGTAATAGGCCTATATGATATAATTATGATTTTATTTGGTCATGAGATGGGGGGGGGGCAAAATTAACAGCTGAATGTGAGGTAAACCTTTCACATTTTTGAAAGGGGAAAATACCGAACCGTTCTCATCGACGATTTTAAAAATGCAAATTCCTATTTAAAATTCCTAATAGTCATGGTATTAATCATGTTCAGCCTGCTTTGTCGTGAGATTTCAAGGGTAGATTCAAAAAGTTTCTTGTGTTGGGTGTGAACGACCCCGGGTCTCCTGATTTCCTTTGTGAAGCGAATCAAAAGTGTTGCAAACTACAGACTGACTTCAAAAGAGCCCAAAAATATTATGCAAATCCTAACTATCCGGAGGCCCCGGCATTTTGATCCTCGCATAATCTTTCTCAGACTGAGGCAAACCTTTTATTATGATTTGGCAGACATAGGCCTACATATGTGGATTCGACGCACTGCATACTACCGCCATTTGTCCACGCGGTTTTCCATTCGTAGTACAGACGTCTGTGCAGCTCTTCGGTGTCAACACGCCTCTTCGGAGTCAGCATGCTCCCTAGTCCGCCAATACTTTGGTCAGGTAGTACCCGTGCCGCACAGCGAGCGCGCTTGGTCCGCACTGTCCGAGGGCAGGGCACTGTCCTATGGAGGGCCTACACAAACGTTGCAAACTGCTTTACCGAAATGCTGAATCTCGAAAATATTTTGGCTGCGCCTTTGATGAAGATCCTGCTATAGGATCGAGACATGATCCTAAATATTATTGGCGTTGTTCACATAGGCCGTTTACGAAATGAAGGCTTCGGGATCAGGCTTCGTCTCAGTCTGACAAATCCTGAAAATCGGTTTGTTTCCGAATATGAAGGTTTGTTTGCTTGATAGGTATACAGGGTATTCCCCAAGAAACTGTGGCCAAATGCTTGTTTTTAGATGCCTGTGATATTATCACGAGTAAGATGAGTATGACCGAAGCCTAAGCCCGAGCCTAAACCTTTATTTCGTAAACGGCCATAATCATAAAAGGGGCTTCGATTTCACCAAACCCATCGTAACTTACGATCAATCGCAACGCGCAGAAACAATACACGGCGTACCACAACTTATGGGTTATCCATCGTACGTTGAGTTACGATGCATCGTATAGGCTGTCGGAAATCAACCCATCTGATGTTTAGATCCTAGCATGGATTTCTCAAAGGCAGAATCGGTTCACACTCCCTACAGAAAAATCATTGCTGTTTCATTAATCCATTCATCCTTTCTCTTTTGTGTATAATTATTTTGTCGAAGCTGGTTTGAATGTCAACCCTTTAGATCTGTTTCTTTGTATTCCAAACCGATTCATAATACTGTGTGTTGGCAGTGGTCTACCATTATCCCAATCCCATCTCCTCATCCTCAAAGACAAACTCCCTCTTACTTACCAAGCACGTTCTTTGTTGTAATATCCCTTCTCAATATCCTAATAAACCGCACATTATATCTTTTGTCCTCCACCCCCCAGAAAAAAAATCTCGAATCTCCCTTCCAGGCCGAACATTTTCCATCCCCAATCTTATTAGCGGCAAGATCACTGATGCACACATTACCCCGATCGCCATCATGATTGATGCCGTGCGTGGCTGTCCCTATGACGGTCATCAAACTTTATGGGTTGGGAGGCTTAATGTCACGGCCCCCACACCAAAAAAAAAAAACAGAAAAAGGTGCCATTAAATACCCATCTAATTACCGGATGATTAAACTCATTAGCCGAATTGGGGGAGACGACCATGCGTTCAGGAGTCCACTCTTGAAACGCTGGGCTGAAATATATCCCCATATATAACATTACCGATTACCCACGCACTGATTTATCATACACCGTAACCGGGTTGTTAGCTGAGACAACGAGTAGCCACGAGCCTGCATGGAGTATATATCATATATTGGACTCCCCCCTTAATATCATCCCAAATATACTAAATTGAGGTTATTTGTGCCCCGTGCGGGAACGCTAATGCGCTACGGAAGTCGCTGTTATAGTCTTCTCCCATCTATTTTTCTCTCTCCAATAAAAAAAAATGAGGAATCTTTGGCTTCTCAAAATGAAAAGGCATTGATCATGATCTGCCCTCCTTCTTGCATCTCGGGGTTCATTTTTTTGGTGGTTACTGTTTTCGCCCCCTTTTTGTGTGATGACTCAGGCTTACTGGAGGCCGACGTCTACGGCATAGTCATGTCCGAATTCATTGGCTACGGCTTTCAAAGATACTCGCTAGTCTATGGCAGCCACAAGCAAGCAGCCGCAGCCATTTCCCTGCATAGATCTGTGCGCCAATGTCTCTCCATTGCTCATGAACAGACATGGCCAGAGTTCTTTATACATGATCCCAGTTTCACAAAATGTTTGATTCTGAAGTTAATACAAAAAAACTGTTGCAAACTGCTCACTGACTAAAATGACCTGCAATACATGAATCTCAAGAGTTAGAGGGCCTGACGTTTCGATCCTAGCAGGACCTCTCTCAAAGGCCTTTCTCTTCACAAAATCTCTATAATCGTTTTAGAGGGGCTGACGTTTCGATCCTAGCAGGACCTTTCACAAAGGCCTTTCTCTTTGTCTTTGAGAAAGGTCCCGCTAGGATCGAAACGTCAGGCCCTCTAGCCTTTGAGAATTATGTATTGCAGTACATTTTAGTCAGTGAGGAGTTTGCAACAGTTGTTGTATTAACTTCAAAATCTCTCTAACGTTCATAACATAGGGCAAAACGAAAGTATACTAACTGCCGCAGAAAAAACCCTATGGTCACGGTTGGCCTATTTCATAGATTCGAAGGAGTTTAGGCTCCTAATATTTTGTGCGGTTCAATTTCGGCAGTTTTTTCGACATCTTCTCGCGACATGGTTGACGGATTGAGCTGAAACTTTTACAGGTGTGTTATTCCATGCATATGCTTGATTAGACAAAGTGTGGACGCGTTTCTAAGACCTTCACCAATGGTGTGTAGGGGCTTTAAAAAAGTGATTACAAGACACCATTTTGTCTTGTTGCAAACCCTTGGGGCCGTTGATATGAAGACTTTGAGGGCAGAAAAACAGTTCGAGAAATTGTTAACTTAAACACAGAATGAGAAAGCAGAGGGAGAACTGGCGAGGTCAAAAAAATCTACTTCCGATTACATGGCATTTCAAAATAGGGTAGGTAGGTAGACATTTTTGGTTTTTGTCCATTTTTTTGTGTACAATCATATGGTGCCATCTGCATGTGGTCCAGCCTTAAAGCCCCTACACAACATTGGTAAGATCGAAAAACAGAAATGTTCACAGATTTATATGAAACTTATACTGTTTGATGATGGTTATAGTAGAAACCTCTCACTGAAATATTTCTGCCTAAAATGTTGTATTTTGGGGAAAAAAGAGTAAGAGAAATAGTTTACGTCTCACCGAGATCTAAACTGTTTTTCGAAACAGTACGGCGTTCAATGCTGCATTTTCGCGAAACAAATGAAGCGGTTTTCACTATTTTCTCGAGACTCAGTTGGCGGATTGAGCTGAAATTTTCACAGGTGTGCTATTTCATGCATAATGTTGGATAAGACAACGTATGAATGCTATTCTTTGACCTCGACCAATGTTGTGATGGGGCTTTTAGGGTAATAATAAAACGATCAAATTACACATTGAATTTGTATCATCATTGTTTCCCGATAACAAAATATAGGCTCGCAAGTTAGAAATAGCAGTCGGTAACTGGAAGCAGAACTATTTTTTTTTGGGGGGGGGCCGAAGAAACAAACTAAAAGAATTTGGGAGAGAATCGCAATCAACTGAGTTGGAACTCGGAAGTGGATGACCCATAGTCCCCTTTGACCTGAGTCACCGCCAGTATTTAAAGCACCACACTGACAGACGAGGAACATGTCAGAGTCCCAAGTCCAGGGCCAGGCGGGTGACCCTACCTAGCCCCTCCACTTTCTGGAAGATTTCAGTCACTCTGAAGCGATAATACACTCGCACTGTAAAAACGGTGCTCACATCGTGCACATGGATGAACTTTGTTGAGGCACATGGTGCACGATACATGCGCACGAGGTGATGCTCACTTTCACTCCATGTGCTTGAGGTACAGTAAATAGGGAGATGTTCTTGTACATGAAGCACTTCGTGCACCTCATCCGACTTTTGCTCAAGTGATTACAATGCCACATGTGCTTGAGCTACAGTATTTCACGTGCATGAAGTACAGTTTAGGTGCCTCAAGTGTTCATGATTCTGGGACAAATATGTGCCATTGCAGAAGTGCATGAGGTGCAGTTCGTTTTTACAGTGCAGGAGGAACTCCAGATTGTCCGACCATCTGCAGTGTCCCATTTTCAGGGCTGTTTTTCTTCTTCTTCTTCTTCTTCTTCTTCTCCTTCTCGGCGAATTCTCTTGAATTTTTAATTTTTTCCCCCCAGCCGGCCATACTTTCATCGATCCTTTCCTCTCCGTTGCTTTCTGTCCGAGTACACGCATAGCTGGCACTGACAGTTTGAGAAGCGTTCCGAAAATTGGCTACTGACAACCTCCTCTTTTACCGAAACTCAAAAAAAAAAAAATTGCTCAATTCCGGTGGTGAAAGTATTTTTTAAGCAAACACCTGCACTCCTTTCCACAGAAGGGGAGAGAAAGAAAAAAAAAACACCACACGACCCCAGACAAGAACACAGAAAGCAATTTTCTTTCCCTGCGGCATTTGTGGAGCAGAAATTAACACCTGCAAAAAAAAAATGAAATAATAATTCTCCAACAAGAGAGAGAGAGGAACAAGAGAGAAATTTTCCATACTGCTATTCTGGGTTTTTTTTTCTGACTATTCCAGATTTCGTCCCTTTTTTTCTTGTGTCTTTTCGGCCTGCCCTCGGTTACTATCCGTCAACCTGGATCTACTCGTTCAGAGTTGATGGGGGAGAGCAGAGAGGGGTTTTTTCTGAGGGGGGGGGGAGGGGTGGGGACAGAGGGGTGGACGATTTCAGCTGTGGAAAGTCCGGGAACTGTCCAGTCAGGGAGGAGGGGAGGGGAGGAGAGGGAGGGGGAGGAGGGGCTCTCCTCACTCCAGACCAGAAATGGGCCGGAAGTAATTCAGTCTTGCCCTCCCCGTCTATCTCACCGCAAATCCCCGCGAAGGAGGAGGCTTGACGAGTGAAGATTAAATCCCAATGATGATTGGGACAATGACAGATAAACATCCTCCTCCCCTCTCTCTTCTCTCCTCCCCCCTCCCCCTCCCGTATCGCTGAAAATCATCGCGTCACCGAAATCTGTTACTTATTTCATTGGCTATTTATAGGCGAACCCATTTCAGTGGCTATACACTTGAAAATAGAACAATAGCTTGATATTTGAAACGCCACGCTTTTCAGTATTTTTTTTTTATTTGAGTATCATCGGCAAAGTAGTTCATGGCCTATAGAAAACAAATAAAGGGGAAAAATGACAATTTTTACAATTTTTACAAAAATAGAACCTGGCTGAACCTTGACCTGAACATATATCTCCAGGGATCCCCCCCCTGTTTTCATTCAGATGTAAATAACCAATTACTGCAAACCTGGCTACAGCAGCTCGGGGATCACATAAAGTGAATGCGGCCTGTAGAAAACCAACACCAAGTCGGAAACGCAACACTAAAGAACTCTCCTTAGTCAAAATGGTCTCTTGAAGATGTCCTCTCGAATTGTCCGTTTCAGGATTTTTTTTTTTTTTTTTTTTTTGGGGGGGGGGCAACGTCAGAACTGCTTAAAGGTGGAAATCTGCTAAACACGAAAAGTCTTCCATGGTCGAAATCAAGATGACCCAACTGTATACTGATGGGCGATGCTCATTGTTCACTGTGTGAATTGGACCATTTTGCCTGTTGAGCCAAAATTGCAAAGTGCCCCATTTGACGATTTTTTCAGCGAGGCGTGTGATACTGAAGCCGCTTCGTGTTATAAGCCTGAGGCCCAGTGGAAATCTGTAACTAAGGTCTTGAGGCTGGACTTGTGGTGATGTATAGACTGATGAATTTGGCCCAGGCTTTGTCAATCTAATTTACAAGATGGAATCATCGTTTGTGGGTTGTTTTTCATTTGGATTTTAACAATGCGGTTTCAATCGGTCAAAACTGGTTTACCTTAGGATCGATGCCAGATTTTCATTCTCGCCAGATCTTTCTCACTGCCTTTAAAAACAAAGCGGTTCTGAATATATGTGACCCGGCACAGCATAATGAGGAATAGCCCCACTTTTGAGATTTTGAGATTTTCTAATGATGTGAAAGAGTATACCATTAGCTTTCAAATGATATCAAAATATAATATCCTCTAATATTTAAAATTTCCAAAAATAAACAAATTTTTTTTTTTATTTGTCATCGAATTGTGAAGATACTTTTACTTCAGGCGTTGTTTACTCAAAAAGGTGTTTTGGTGGGATATACCTCATGTCGTTATGCCGGGTCACATATGAGCGTATAGACTCACTGCCGTGCCCTGTCCCTTTGAGAATACCCTGGGCCTAGATTGAGAGATCAGCGGGGCTGACCATCCATGAACTGACCGATCCTTCTCCCTTGAGTTTCCAAGAAGATGTGTGGCCTGTTATTCCCTGTATACACTAATCTATTATTAAGCCTACAGAGCTTGGGGGAAGAAAAAAAAACCCTGCGAAACACCTAGTAATCTCATCCCAATTGGGAGAGCGGGATAGCGCTGTATCATGATGGGCTGTGGCAATTGGATTACACCGCCAATAGAGACACATGATTCAATGACCGGCTTTTTGAATTGATTCCAAGGATGAAGGGATGGAACAGCCCATCAAACTGCACAACGAGTAACCCGTAATTTCCTCCGCTCGTTCGGCCAGACATGTTCGGTCTGGACTCCGGGCCGGAGCGGTCAATCCAGAGATTCAGCGTGGCAGCTGCTGACCGCCATGGGCCGACCGACACTCTAAGCCCGCCTGACAGCCCTTCATTTTCCCCCGGCTTAGCGGGCAATCTTCCCGAGTTGGAACGTGCCTCTTTCGACTAAAATCCTGCCCTTGGTAGCGGGACCCGTCACTGGCCACTGACAGCAGTGACCATGTACCTAAAACTCTCAGGGGAAAACCCTCTGAAATTGCTGAAAGTGCCCGTGGTTTTGTATGCTCCTGTTTCTCTTTGAAGGACTCATCCCCTGATTGGTAAATTCGATTGGAGGACGCCCTGAGGTCGAGGGAAAACAGTTTCACTTTGGGATGATTTGGGCTGCTGCCAGAAGTGTATCAGATGCAGGGTCTTTGTTCTGTGATGTTGAATTCGGGCTCTGTATACCGTGGACCTCTGTGGCCCTGTTCGTACCCAGCTCTGTTGCCAAACTCTATGTACCGTAGACCCCATGTGACCATCTGTAGAGCACTCTGGCATCATCTTTCACAGTTCTGTAGAACCCGACATCCCCATTACCATATTATACAGAGCTGTTAAATCTTACATAATCTCCTCTTATACAATTCTGTAAAGCTCAATTCTATAGACCCTTGTATCCCCTATTACACTATTCTACAGACCCCTTTTTCCTTGTTTTCACCTTTCTGTTGAGACCCCTTAATTCCCTATTACACAATTCTGTCAACTCCTGTATCCCTTCCTGCACAATTCCGTAGACCCCAATATCACCTAGATATTGCACAATTATGTAGAACCATGTACCTTTGCACAATTCTGTATAGATCCATTTATTCCCTCTTACACAATTCTGTAGTCCCCTTGTCCCCTATATAAAAATATAACAATTCTGTAGACCTCCGTATCCCCAATTACATGTACACAATTCTGTAGACCCATGTATCCCTTATTACACAATTCTGTATCTGCATTCCTGTATCCCTTCTTGCACAACATTCTGTTAATATAGACCCCTTAACCTATATATCTCCCAATTCTGTAACCCTTTTCCCCATTACACAATGTTGTAGACTGCTGTACCCCCTTCTTGCACAACATTATGTAGACACCTTAACCCATTTATTAACCAATTATGTAGATCCCTTTTCCCATTACACAATGTTGTAGACTGCTGTACGCCCTTCTTGCACAACATTCTGTAAACCCCTTATCCCATTTATCACCCAATTCTGTAGATCCCTTTTCCCCATTACACAATGATGTAGACTGCTGTACCCCCTTCTTGCACAACATTATGTAGACCCCTTAATCCATTTATCACCCAATTCTGTAGATCCCTTTTCCCCATTACACAATGTTGTAGACTGCTGTACCCCCTTCTTGCACAATATTCTGTAAACCCCTTATCCCATTTATCACCCAATTCTGTAGATCCCTTTTCCCCATTTCACAATTTTGTAGACTGCTGTACCCCCTTCTTGCACAACATTCTGTAAACCCCTTATCCCATTTATCACCCAATTCTGTAGATCCCTTTTCCCCATTACACAATGATGTAGACTGCTGTACCCCCTTCTTGCACAATATTCTGTAAACCCCTTATCCCATTTATCACCCAATTCTGTAGATCCCTTTTCCCCATTTCACAATGTTGTAGACTGCTGTACCCCCTTCTTGCACAATATTCTGTAAACCCCTTATCCCATTTATCACCCAATTCTGTAGATCCCTTTTCCCCATTACACAATGTTGTAGACTGCTGTACCCCCTTCTTGCACAACATTATGTAGACCCCTTAATCCATTTATAACCCAATTCTGTAGATCCCTTTTCCCCATTTCACAATTTTGTAGACTGCTGTACCCCCTTCTTGCACAACATTCTGTAAACCCCTTATCCCATTTATCACCCAATTCTGTAACCCTTTTCCCCATTACACAATGCTGTAGACTGCTGTACCCCCTTCTTGCACAACATTATGTAGACCCCTTAACCCATTTATCACCCAATTCTGTAGATCCCTTTTCCCCATTACACAATTCTGTAGACTGCTGTACCCCCTTCTTGCACAACATTCTGTAAACCCCTTATCCCATTTATCACCCAATTCTGTAGATCCCTTTTCCCCATTACACAATGTTGTAGACTGCTGTACCCCCTTCTTGCACAACATTCTGTAAACCCCTTATCCCATTTATCACCCAATTCTGTAACCCTTTTCCCCATTACACAATGCTGTAGACTGCTGTACCCCCTTCTTGCACAACATTATGTAGACCCCTTAACCCATTTATCACCCAATTCTGTAGATCCCTTTTCCCCATTACACAATGTTGTAGACTGCTGTACCCCCTTCTTGCACAACATTATGTAGACCCCTTAATCCATTTATCACCCAATTCTGTAACCCTTTTCCCCATTACACAATGCTGTAGACTGCTGTACCCCCTTCTTGCACAACATTATGTAGACCCCTTAACCCATTTATCACCCAATTCTGTAGATCCCTTTTCCCCATTACACAATGTTGTAGACTGCTGTACCCCCTTCTTGCACAACATTATGTAGACCCCTTAACCCATTTATCACCCAATTCTGTAGATCCCTTTTCCCCATTACACAATTTTGTAGACTGCTGTCCCCTTCTTGCACAACTGACCTCTTGACCTCTGTATCCCGATATTAAACAATATTACGAAGACCCATTTATCCCCTGTGACACAATGGGTCTGTAACGGTATTACCTCAAGGTTGCAGGTTCGATCCCCAGGGATGCAACAGTACATTTTTCTTCTTCAAATTACCAAGTACAAACCCAACCTATAAGTATCTGAAATTTGAACAAAAAATCAACTGGTGCGCATGGCGTGTCGTGGGTGTCCCAGGGTCTGTTACCGCAAGGTTGCAGGTTCGATCCCCAGGGATGCAACAGTTAAATTTTTCTTCTTCAAATTACCAAGTACAAACCCAACCTATAAGTATCTGAAATTTGAACAAAAAATCAACTGGTGCGCATGGCGTGTCGTAGGTGTCCCAGGGTCTGTAACCTCAAGGTTGCAGGTTCGATCCCCAGGGAAGTAATAGAACATTTTTCTTCTTCAAATTACCAAGTACAAACCCAACCTATAAGTATCTGAAAATTCGACCAAAATTCAACTGGTGCACATGGCGTGTCGTAGGTGTCCCAGGGTCTGTAACCTCAAGGTTGCAGGTTCGATCCCCGGGATGTAACAGAACATTTTTCTTCTTGAAATTACCAAGTACAAACCCAACCTATAAGTATCTGAAATTTCGACCAAAAGTCAACTGGTGCGCATGGCGTGTCGTGGGTGTCCCAGGGTCTGTAACCTCAAGGTTGCAGGTTCGATTCCCAGGGATGCAACAGTTACATTTTTCTTCTTCAAATTACCAAGTACAAACCCAACCTATAAGTATCTGAAATTTCGACCAAAAGTCAACTGGTGCGCATGGCGTGTCGTAGGTGTCCCAGGGTCTGTAACCTCAAGGTTGCAGGTTCGATCCCCAGGGAAGTAATAGAACATTTTTCTTCTTCAAATTACCAAGTACAAACCCAACCTATAAGTATCTGAAAATTCGACCAAAATTCAACTGGTGCACATGGCGTGTCGTAGGTGTCCCAGGGTCTGTAACCTCAAGGTTGCAGGTTCGATCCCCGGGATGTAACAGAACATTTTTCTTCTTCAAATTACCAAGTACAAACCCAACCTATAAGTATCTGAAATTTCGACCAAAAGTCAACTGGTGCGCATGGCGTGTCGTGGGTGTCCCAGGGTCTGTAACCTCAAGGTTGCAGGTTCGATTCCCAGGGATGCAACAGTTACATTTTTCTTCTTCAAATTACCAAGTACAAACCCAACCTATAAGTATCTGAAATTTCGACCAAAAGTCAACTGGTGCGCATGGCGTGTCGTAGGTGTCCCAGGGTCTGTAACCTCAAGGTTGCAGGTTCGATCCCCAGGGAAGTAATAGAACATTTTTCTTCTTCAAATTTCCAAGTACAAACCCAACCTATAAGTATCTGAAAATTCGACCAAAATTCAACTGGTGCACATGGCGTGTCGTAGGTGTCCCAGGGTCTGTAACCTCAAGGTTGCAGGTTCGATCCCCGGGATGTAACAGAACATTTTTCTTCTTCAAATTACCAAGTACAAACCCAACCTATAAGTATCTGAAATTTCGACCAAAAGTCAACTGGTGCGCATGGCGTGTCGTGGGTGTCCCAGGGTCTGTAACCTCAAGGTTGCAGGTTCGATTCCCAGGGATGCAACAGTTACATTTTTCTTCTTCAAATTACCAAGTACAAACCCAACCTATAAGTATCTGAAATTTCGACCAAAAGTCAACTGGTGCGCATGGCGTGTCGTAGGTGTCCCAGGGTCTGTAACCTCAAGGTTGCAGGTTCGATCCCCAGGGAAGTAATAGAACATTTTTCTTCTTCAAATTACCAAGTACAAACCCAACCTATAAGTATCTGAAAATTCGACCAAAATTCAACTGGTGCACATGGCGTGTCGTAGGTGTCCCAGGGTCTGTAACCTCAAGGTTGCAGGTTCGATCCCCGGGATGTAACAGAACATTTTTCTTCTTCAAATTACCAAGTACAAACCCAACCTATAAGTATCTGAAATTTCGACCAAAAGTCAACTGGTGCGCATGGCGTGTCGTGGGTGTCCCAGGGTCTGTAACCTCAAGGTTGCAGGTTCGATTCCCAGGGATGCAACAGTTACATTTTTCTTCTTCAAATTACCAAGTACAAACCCAACCTATAAGTATCTGAAATTTCGACCAAAAGTCAACTGGTGCGCATGGCGTGTCGTAGGTGTCCCAGGGTCTGTAACCTCAAGGTTGCAGGTTCGATCCCCAGGGAAGTAATAGAACATTTTTCTTCTTCAAATTACCAAGTACAAACCCAACCTATAAGTATCTGAAAATTCGACCAAAATTCAACTGGTGCACATGGCGTGTCGTAGGTGTCCCAGGGTCTGTAACCTCAAGGTTGCAGGTTCGATCCCCGGGATGTAACAGAACATTTTTCTTCTTCAAATTACCAAGTACAAACCCAACCTATAAGTATCTGAAATTTCGACCAAAAGTCAACTGGTGCGCATGGCGTGTCGTAGGTGTCCCAGGGTCTGTAACCTCAAGGTTGCAGGTTCGATCCCCGGGGAAGTCGAGTCTTTAATTTCATGTTTTTAAATTCTATTAAGGTAACCGAAGGTTTAAATAGATTGGTTTTTTAGGGGTGGGTGGGGGGGACTCATGAGGCTAGAGGTTCAGTGGCTCGACTGGGAACCTCAAGGCCGAGGGTTCGATCCCGGGTGGATGCAGGTCTTCCCAGAAACCCAGGCCTCCCCAGATCAACCGGCCTCCCCAGATCACCCGACCTCTCCAGAATCCCCGGCCTCCCCAGATCACCAACCCGCGGCGGTTCGGAGACCTGTGGTGCCCCCTCTACCCCACTAGATAAAATAAAATAAAATGGAATTTTACCCTTTTTAAGACAGGTTAGATGTCGAAACAAAAGTTAAAAGGCATTATTTATTTAATTTGAAACTCGAACAAGGGACCCTGACATCGCCAGGACTCGAACTCGGGTCACCAAGTTAGAAGTTAGAGAGTGTAACCGCTACACCAACACATCCTTCTTACTTAAAAAACTTGGAACTAATATATAAAGCATCGTATTGAAAGTTAAAAGAAAATATATATGTACAAACAAAACAAGGACCCTGATATCGCCAGGACTCGAACTCGGGTCACCTAGTCAGAAGTTAGAGAGTGTATCCGCTACACCAACACATCCTTCTTACTTAAAAAACTTGGAACTAATATATAAAGCATCGTATTGACAGTTAAAAGAAAATATATAAGTACAAACAAAACAAGGACCCTGACATAAGTACGACATAAGTACAAACAATATTATAAGTACAAAAACTACTATCTACAGTGTGTCAACAGTTCCAACTATAAGTGGGAATGAAGTTTAAAATACAAAATTTACCATCGTCATTTCTAAAGTGAAATCGACATGTTTTCTCAAGTCCCCATTTTGTCGGTACCATAAAAAAAACACGAATTTAGCCAAACACGAGCAGAATGTGTTTTAAAATGTTATGGCAATGAATATCCTCTCAGTGGGATGGAATTACAGGGAACTTAGCCAATCGTTTGGATCTGAATGTCCGAAATACTAAAAGTGACATTGTAAATGAAAAGATATATATATATATTGTTATTATTGTACTTGAAACAAACGAATGACACAGGAAAACGAATGACACAGGAAACATGTTAATATACTGTACAGAGGAATATTCTTATTTCAATCTCACCATCCACTGACCATCTATGAAATGTCATTAAAACCAGAATAGAACATAGTTAAATCATTCAAACACAGCATGAATTACTGCACCAATACCTTGTCTTCATATCTGTGAAAGATTTTGTCGACCTCTTAACCCTAAACCCTTGTTGAAGAACGCAAATGAAACCTCTTGAATCAGTATGAAGTAGCTAAGGTCAAATTTCTTTTTAACGCATCTAACACAGATCAAAATAAATCAAATGTCCTTCAGTCTCCCTCAAAGTATTCCCACGGTTTTTGATTGAACAGAACTGCAACATTTTATAGAGCTTTATGGCTACACACAGCTTCGCTAACACGTGTAAAAGTGTTTGTAGATCGAGAGTTCGAGACTGTACGCAATCTCCACGCATGTCTCCGTTGTGATGTCACACCCCCCGCAATGATCGGCGGCCCCTTCGAAAAGATGGCGGGTTGCGGGAACGCAAATTCGACCACTGAATTCCACGATTTTTCCCTCTTTATGAAACTCGTAGGTGAGTAGCACATAGGTAATTGTAGGTTGTTTTTAACATCCAATCAGATAAGCCAACATTTTTCTGTGGGTTGCATTCCCCTTTAAGTCATGGTTTCTTCCACTAAGTGCGACTACGAGTGGTAGTACGATGTCCGGGTTTGAGCTGAATGATGATCTGCCAGCTCTCCTCTTTAATTGTTCTTCGGTATTTTCACTGGGATCAGAGCCAGTTAAAAGCCTGACAAAATCAATCAAACCTGACATATTTCACCGATTTCACGGAGCTTGAAGACGAGAAGTACAGTACATGTATAAGTATGCAGTGTACAATTACAAATGAATGACCACGAATGGTACATGTACATGTACACACATGTACTGTACTGTACTGGCGTGTTGGCGTCAGGGAACCATACCACCACTTTTGCGCTCCCGCTTGAACATTTTGATCCCCTCTTGATCCCCTCTTGTTCCCCTGCGCCTCTCTCCAAACCTTCCCACCTCGGAGCATCTGTCCCCACCCCCTCCCCTTCCTAACAGTTGTCCTCACAACTGCCTCCCCCCTCCCCTCCCCTCCTCTCCTCTTCTCTCCCCTCCCCTCATCCCTTCTCCACACTCCCCCCACCGGGCAACCTGTTAGTTGGCCTACTTAATGCAGCCCCGCATTATTTTGGGGGACACGGAAGGTCAAGAAAACCACAACAGGAAGTGTTAATCAAAATTTGGGGCTTTAGCGCCCAGAGAGAAATAGTTAAAAAAAAAAAGAGACTCAGCTTTTGTCTATATCCATTGACCTGGCACCCCTCTTCAGTTTGAAACACTTGCTGGAAACAGTCCAAACTCGATTTTGATATGAAGTAAATAAAAAAAAAACTGTTGCAAACTGCTCACTGACCTGCAGTACATACATCTCAAAAGTTAGAGGGCCTGACGTTTCGATCCTATGACCTTTCTCTTTGCCTTTGAGAAAGGTCCTGCTAGGATCGAAACGTCAGGCCCTCTTACCCTATGCTCTAACTTTTGAGATTTTGAAATGCTATCCATGGCTACACTTACTGACTTAAATGACCAAAATGTCCCAACAATGCAAGAGGTCGCGACGTTTCCATCCTAACAGGACCTTTTTTTTCAAAGGCAGAATCAATCTTTCCTTTTTAGGGATTCTAATCATCGAGAATGGCAGACAAATGTAACGGGGGAGTCTTTGTGAACTGTTTTTGATTTATTGTGAAGTTGCTACAAAACTCTTGCAAGCTCTTGAATCACGTGAAATATACCAAAAAAAGGAGTTCTTGCCTTAGAGTTGAGAAAGGTCTTTCTCCGATTGCAATGCCGGGCCCTTGACATTTTTGAAATACAAGAATCATAAAAATCTAGTGGGCCCTATATATGGATCTTAACAGGACTTTTCTCAGAAGCAAAAGGCTAAGGATCAGGGTGTCTGCCCCCCTACGTTTTTACGATTCTTGATTTATTGAAATAGGCCCTAGACCTATTTCCAGGCGGTCTCTTCACAGTGGCAGCGGAGAGGCCTGGCTGTGTCATTTCCACAGATTTGAGTTTGATAAGATTGATTTTTAGATTTAAAGTATACTACGATGTTGCAAACTGCTTACTGATTTAAAGCCCTACACAACATTGGTAACATCGAAAAACAGAAATGTTCACAGATTTACATGAAACTTATGCAGTTTGAAGATGGTTATGGTAGAAACCCCGCACTGAAATATTTCTGCCTAAAATGTTGTATTTTTTTAGAAAGGAGTAAAATAAATCGTGTACGTCTCACCGAGATCTAAACGTTTTTTCGGAACAATTCCTTGAATGCTACATTTTCGCGAAACAAATTAGTGGTTTTTCACTATTTTCTCGAGACGCGGTTGGCGGATTGAGCTGAAATTTTCAGAGGTGTGCTATTTTATTCATATGTTGGATCAGACAACGTATGGATGCTATTCTTTGACCTCGACCAATGTTGTGTTATCCCTTTAAAGGTAACTTAAAAAGATCCAAATACAATGCTAGCAGGACCTTTTTTCAAAAGGCAGGATTGAAAAGTCATGCCCATAACGACTTTCACCTGACCCCATTGTTAGGCCTTTCTTACACTCTCTCAGATTTCATGGAGTTGTACGTTTCGAGAAGCTGTTGCTTGTAAATCAACTGTTTTTCAATTGTTAATTACTTGCCTCTTGATGGAGTTTGATCTACAAAGACAGCACAGGAGTGAAGTGGCCTGCAAATATTGACCTGCATACAGATATCAGTATGACTGTTGTCTGGCATTCCACCTCAAGCTCCCACCTGTTTTTCTTTCCACGTAGCAATCTCAAACCCCCACCCTCCACTAATCCCTGAGAAACTCTGTTTGAAATCCTCTAAGCACGCTCCCGTCCACGCTAAGTGACACTCACCGGTGACTCCCAGCTCCTTGGTCTGCAGGGAGGCATATAAGCGTCACGACGTATGACACTTAACCACCGTGGCTAAGCTATGAGTGCGCATGCGCGAAGCCAGGTTTTGCTGAGGCCTCCCCATTCATTCATTCATTCATTCATTTCTCAGGTAGTTACAGGCACAAGCACGAAACAACCCTAACCCTTATCCTAATCCTAACCCTAACAACCCTAATCCTGAACCTAACCCTAATCCTAATCCTAATCCTAACTCTATCAGTAACGCTAACCCAACCCGAACTCTAACTCTAACCGTAACCATAACGCCTAACCGTAGCGCCCTAAGCCTAACCTACGCTGGTTTACAAAACACGTCCTTGTATAGTCCCCACACAATTTACGGGGTACCAGCATAGTCCAACGACGGTGGTTAAGCGTCATTATGTCGGTCCTGTTATTATATCTCCTGCAGGAGGCGGGGACAATACAGTCTGCGGTCTGGTACCCCGCCCCCCACTTACAATCCCGGCCATTGGAGGTACACGCAGACCTACTGGTGACTATACAACGCTCCTCAAGTGCAGTCGACCCTTAGCGGCGGCTCCTGCACGGCACAATGGCGATGACTCTTGCTCTGACTGTGGATGTCTCATATTCTCACCACCAACTCCCCAGCGGCCCTCTCTAATTTTAAACTTCCTTCTTGAATGTTTGCTCTTTATTCTTGCCAGCTGTCTGCACTTTTGATACTCCATCGTAAAAGTGAGGGGGGAGGGGAGGGTGGGGAGATTTTGTTGTCGGCGGAGTGAGAGAGAGAAAGAGCTGTGAAGGTTGCACCTCAGAGTAAGGATGGAAAGAGAGATGGGACAAGTTCCAAACAAGCAATCCCTTCCTTAGGCTTTGATTGATGCCTGTTGGGTTTTTCAGGTGTGCCGGCCACAGAAGCATGCAGTGAGTGGCCGTTTCCTCAGCTTCCATTTCTCCGATGTGCGCCCTTCAGAAGTTAAAGGGAGCTTTTTTTTTGTTCAATCCTTTGGCTCGCAGCAGGAAACACGTGTTGAGTTGTCGGGGGTTGGGGGAGACTTCGGCAACTTTGCTCGGGCCTATAGATTCGTCTCACGGTGTCTGTAGAAGTTACAGATTCCCTTTCCTGACACGCAAGTACTCCTTGCAAAGGTCTTCGACTTCACTGAGGCTTCTGCGTCTGTTGGGGAAGTTACCGTTCCTCTCTCAGGAGTAAAATTCAAGACCTGACTTATGCCCTAGTTATTTTTGTCATCACAGCTCAAATAAACGAACTTTAAGAGATTTAATCAGCATTGAAATACTAAAGAAAATTTGGCAGGACCTTGATTTTGATCCTAGCTCTTAGTTTTAATGCACCAGGGGCGGATTTCACAAAAGCTTACGATGCATCATAACTCAACTTACGATGGATAACGTGAGATGTGATACACTGCGTGGTTTCTGTGTATCGCTCATCATCTTGCGATTGATCGTAAAGTACGATGGGTTTGGTGAAATCGACTATAGCACTGAAGGCGGTGGACCTGAGATATCCAGCCCTTATAGGT
Source organism: Luidia sarsii (assembly GCA_949987565.1). NCBI lineage: Eukaryota > Metazoa > Echinodermata > Asteroidea > Paxillosida > Luidiidae > Luidia > Luidia sarsii. The sequence continues at coordinate 18,733,089 of OX465111.1, read as the reverse complement.
GAGGCCTTTTAAATCTGCCTTGGGGAACGGGATACCGTAGTCGAGAAGCAACTGTGATCAGTATTATACGATCACACCCACTTGTCATTCAGATCCATTTTCAAGAAATAGCCTCCTCTACGTTCGTTTGCCTCGGATAAAGGATAAAAGGTTGGTCTTTACTCAACACTCTAGTCCGGCCCGCACGAGGTGTCCCGGCTGAGCCTCATCAGCTGCCGGTGCACTACGAGCGTCTTAAGAAGCCTATAGCAGCCAATGAAGCCAGAGAGAGACTGAGATCAGTCTGATAATGAGTGCCTCTCCTTCTCTGGGGCTATCGGGGTCGCACACAGGCATGTCCTCCCAATTTGAAACAAATGGCTGTAGGAAGTGGCGCCGCTCCCAAACATTGCATCAGCCCTGCGCAGTCGGCTCCCCGCCTAATTGCCGCAAAGCCATATTGATTAGTGCCCCTCCAGCGGCTGACAGTTACACATATTCATACATATTGTTTTTTAATGACACAAATCAAAAGGCATTACGGGCCCAGATGAAACGGATCGTGTCTGTCATGTCGCTGACATGTCCGAATTATCAAAGTAAATTGGCCGAACAGTTTTTTTCTTTCTCCACCGTCTCTGCGCTTCACTCCCTCTGATGCGACAGTGCCGGCCTGCCATGAGCACTTCCGTGAATGTCTCCTCCAATCTCCAGAGGTTTGGGAGCTCTGCAACTATAGTGTGGAGATCTCATGGATCCTCCCGCGAATGTATAGGTATGTTGGACACCTCTGAAAACAGGGACAGAAAGGTACCTACGATTCGTGTCAAACTTGTTTTCACTCCAAAAGAAAAATGGAAAACAGAAAGAGAGAGAGACGGAGTGACTGCAGTGTCTCCTTCAATCTCCAGCTGTTTGAGAGCCTACAACTACAGTGTGGAAATCTCATGGATCCTTCCCTGAATGTGAGTTAAACACCTCAGAAAAAAGGAAAAGAGAGAAAGAGAGAAAGAAAGGTACCTATGCTTCATATCGGACTTGTTTTCAATCTAAAAAAAAATGGGTAAACAGATAGAAAGAGAGTCATTGCAGTGGGTGTCTCTTCCAATCTCCAGCTGTTTGGGAACTTACGACTATAGTGTGGAAATCTCATGGAAACTTCCCTGAATGTATGTTAAACACCTCAGAAAAAAGGAATCAGACTTATCAGAGAAAGACAGAAAGGTACCTATATGCTTCGTGTCAAACTTGTTTTCACTCCAAAAATAAAAAATAAAAATTGAAAACAGAAAGAGAGAGAGAGTGACTGGAGTTCTCGCAAATTTGTCCTGACTTCGGAGCGAATCTTAGCCGCTGGTAGATAGCTCCTTAATTACTGACAGGATATTGAGATCATTCAAGGCATGTGGACGAGCAGCTAGTCAGAATGGGGAGGCCGGGACGCAACCAATTAGCCGACACAGTGTCATCTTCATTACAAAAGAAGAAGGGAGAAGAGAGAGAGAGACTGAGCAGAGAGAGAGAGTATAATCGATGAGTTCAACGGCGTGAAATCCACAGACCCTCCTGGGGGAATCGCTCCTCTCCCCCCCCCCCATATTTTTTAAGTCGGACGCTTAATCACCGGTGTCATAGCCAATCAGGGGGCTTTCAGCTGGCTGGAGTATAGTGTCCTGTGACAGAGGCGTGTCTTGGACACGAGGTGACCACTCACCCTCAGGCCTTCCTCCAGCGATGCCCGTCTTTGGCCAGCTCGGGCCGTCGCTGGTCAAGTTCATCCCGGCGTGACAACTCTAGAGATCACTTCAGAGTCTGAGAGAGAGATCAAAGCACTGAGATCAAAGAGATCAAAGCACATTCGGTGCTTATCACGTCGAGGGCAAAACCTCATTGAATTACATTCTCCTCGACGCGAAACATCATGTTGTATCCAGAGATGACCTTCTGAAACCTTACTGCAAACCTCGACCACACTTCTTGGGAGTCAGTCAGCCTAGATATAAAAAGCACAAACAGTGTCCATCGAGTTCTAGAAGGCCTATACATGCACTGATAAAGAAGCCATCAGGCACCCTTCATCGAAGAGTAAATGTCCAACAAACCAAGGAAAAAGGGACTGGGAACTTTGGACCAAAATTGAAAAAAGGGCTAAGAAAACTTTGACTGGACCGGGACTTGAACCCGAGACCTCTGGATTAACGTACCAGTGCTCTTCCATCTGAGCTACCCAGACCTTAGATGGACCAGTGCTCTTCCATCTGAGCTACCCAGACCTTAGACGGACCAGTGCTCTGCCATCTGAGCTATCCAGACCTTAGATGGACCAGTGCTCTTCCATCTGAGCTACCCTGACCTTAGACGGACCAGTGCTCTTCGATCTGAGCTATCCAGACCTTAGATGGACCAGTGCTCTTCGATCTGAGCTATCCAGACCTTAGACGGACCAGTGCTCTTCCATCTGAGCTACCCAGACCTTTGACGGACCAGTGCTCTTCCATTTGAGCTACCCAGACCTTAGACGGACCAGTGCTCTTCCTTCTGAGCTACCCAGACCTTAGACGGACCAGTGCTCTTCCATCTGAGCTATCCAGACCTTAGACGGACCAGTGCTCTTCCATCTGAGCTATCCAGCCCTTAGACGGACTAGTGCTCTTCCATCTGAGCTACCCAGACCTTAGACGGACCATTGCTCTTCCATCTGAGCTACCCAGCCCTTAGACGGACCAGTGCTCTTCCATCTGAGCTATCTGAGCTAGCCCGTCCAAGGGCTGGATAGCTCATATGGGAAGAGCGCTGGTACGTTAATCAAGAGGTCTCAGGTTCAAGTCCCGGTCCAGTCAAAGTTTTGTTTGCCAATTTTTCAAAGAGAAAAAGAAACCAAACCTTTCGGACACTCTAGTGTTTACCAGATTGCCCACTTGGCAGTTGAACCAACTACTTACCCACCTATAGTACCGTATTTACTTACATATCTTGACCATGGACTTTGCTACAAAATCTTTAATGCTCATCGCAATCTGTCTGTGGTAGTTGGTCATTGCTTACTCCCTCACTATTCTATAACCGGTATAACCATGGTATATAACCTCCAAGATGCCTTCAACAGTATATGCTTGATCAGAATGCCTTCATTAGAACGAGACCTATATTGGATGGAACTGGGGAAGCTTACAAATAGTCCCGCATGGATCAAAACGTCAGCCCCCTGAACAACCCTGAAATTGTTAAGCTTCTGTCTCGAAAGTTAAGAACAGCTTTACAGTTATCCCTGTCAATGACATTTGAGCCACGGTGACTGACTCTCAGACAAGATCGAGAAGCTCCTATACTGAAAGCATTCCTGTGAAATATGCAGTAGAACTGCGAAGTTTAGTTGTTCCAAGTTCGGTACCCAAGGGCAATGAGGCCTAGTTACTTATCCCCCTTATTCAAGCTTGAGACTTTCAGATGACCTTCAGAGAAGATTAAGAAGCTCATACTGAAACTGAAGGAGTACTTGTGAAATATGCAGTAGAACTTTGAAGTTCGATTGTTCCAAGTTTGGGAGCCAAGAACAAGTAGACACTTATTTCTCTTATTCAAGTTTGAGATTATAGATGACCTTCAGAGAAGATTAAGAAGCTCATACTGAAACTGAAAGAGTACTAAATATGCAGTAGAACTGCGATGTTTAGTTGTTCCAAGTTTGGGAGCCAAGGACAAAGTATAGACACTTAACTCTCTTATTCAAGTTTGAGATTATAGATGACCTTCAGAGAAGATTAAGCTAAGCTCACACCGAAAGGGTACTTATGAAATAATGCAGTCGAACTGTGAAGTATAGTTGTTCCAATTTTGGGAGCCATGGGCAATTACATGTAGGTACTTATCCCCCTTATTCAAGTTTGAAAGCTCATTGATGACATAATACGTGTGATCAAAGCAGTCGAACTGTGAAGTTTACTTGTTCCAAGTCTGGGAGCCAAGGACAATTACATGTAGGTACTTATCCCCCTTATTGAAGTTTGAAAGCTCATTGCTGACATAATACGTGTGATCTAAGCAGTCGAACTGTGAAGTTTACTTGTTCCAAGTCTGGGAGCCAAGGACAATTACATGTAGGTACTTATCCCCCCTATTCAAGTTTGAAAGCTCATTGCTGAAAGAATACGTGTGATTTAAGCAGTCGAACTGTGAAGTTCAGCTGTTTCAAGTTTGGGAGCCAAGGACAAGTATAGACACTTATCTCCCTAATAAGTTTGAGACCATAGATGACCTTCAGAGGAGATCAAGAGGCTCAGATTTAAGAGGTTCCATCCAGCCAGAGTCGAATGAGCCCGGCCCGATCGTGACTCTCTCATTCAGCTAATCGAGCCCCACCATTTGGGTCTAATCGGCAACAAACGCCGCGAGCTCCTACTCCTAGATTGGCGAGGCGGCTTGCCCTTCCGCCGCACGCCCACGATTCCATCAGCGCTTGATTCAAATCCTAAAAATAATGATGCATTTTCGGATAGCATCCCTGCCTTGCATGACGCCGAGAGAGAGATAGAGAAAGTAAAAAAAAAGCAGAAAAAAGTGGAGGCGGGGACGATGAGGTCGTACGTGGTGGTTGTCAACAGGAACCGAATGTCAACAAGCCGCTCCGGCGCTTGCTACTATCAAACCTTGTAAAACGTCTCCACGTCAAGACCTCGCCGGGGATGTTCTGAATTTGTCCCGGGCGGTCCCATGGCAAATGGTGCCACTTAAAAAAAATGGCTGCACGTGACGGAAAGCTAGAGTTGTCGTCTCTGCATGTCAGGCAGGCTGTGGGGGAGGTAGGGGGGGGAAGGGGGAGGGAGGGAAGGGAGAGGGAGGGGAGGGAGAGGGAGGGAGGGAGGGAGGGAGAAGGGGGAAAAAAACTGCAGCGATAAGATAACAGGGCTCCGCCGATGAAATGTGCCAGGAAAGATTAAAAGCGAATTGGTATAATTTGGGACGGAGGGAGAGTAAATGACGCGGATTCACAGCTGCGATTACATCAAGACAGCCAGGTCCCCCTCCCTCCCTCTCCCTCTCCCTCTCCCTCTCCCTCCCCTTCTCCTTCTCCCTCTCCCTTCCCTTTCTCCCCCAACTCCCTTTGCAGCGGAGGCCAGCGGGGAATAGACAGTCCCGCTGGCAAGCGCGAAAGACAACGGGATCCGATTGGGAGCTAATAGAGTGGAGCTGTGAAGAGATCACTCTTGAGAAGTTGGTATCTTGTGGGAGCGTGGAGGTGGCTTCCGTGTGGGACCAATCCACTGAGTGGTGCATCACCTCTCGAGGGTTCGTTGGGAGAGGGGGGGGGGGACTTGTAAGACCCAACTTGGCCTTGTACTCTGGGGCCGTGCCATGGTCACTTCGTCCTCCCTCAGGTGCATCGGTGCAGCCTATAGGCTGTCACACACACTTTGGGTCCTCTGCCCCAAGTTGGCCAATTAGCAGATGCAGGTGATTAACAATCAGTCTCATTAGGAGCTATTGGGCAGTTCTGGGGAGTGTCAGAGCAAGGAGTTACGACAGGCTAGATGCTGGTTCTAGTCTGCCTGGTAGCGTCTGCTCAGTGTATCTCTATTCAATGAGGGCCGATGTTATGTGGTCGTCGAACACTGACACTTGTATAATCCTGCTCAGATATGCTCCTGATCCATCTGTGATCTGCGTCACTCACGTGACCGAAGTCATCAGTCTGGCACCCCGACTGTCCTCTATGCCCTAACGAATGGAAGTGGTTACAGGTACATGACTCACCCTGACCCTACCAATCAGACTGACAGACCTGTTGTCGTTGATAACAATACATTTTAAACTAATCATAATGAGGATCATTATAATGAGGATAACCCCCACTTTTGAGATTTTGAGATTTTCTAATGATGTGAAAGAGTGTACCATTAGCTTTCAAATGATATCATAGTTTCCTCCAATACATTAACTTTCCGAAAATACAAAAAGAAAAGAAATTGATTTTTAATCGAATTGAGAAGATACTTTGACTTTAGGCATTGTTTACTCGAAAAGTGTTTTGGTGGGATATTCCTCATGTCGCTGTGCCGGGTCAAAATAGCCTATAGGCCTATGTAATCTGAGCTGCTGTGATAATATTGATAAACCCATGCAGCTTTTCGTTTACAGTGCTCAACGGCCTATTTCAAAACCCGACTTTGTCACATTGCATGGGCTAATGTTCACTTGAGCAGAAAACCTCCCGATAGGAAAAATCAACGTTGAAACAATGACCAATACTTAGCTGTGAAGTACTACCACGATATGTGAAGGTCGATAAATGAGACTACCCAATGAGTGTGAAGAGTAATTATCCCTACTCAAGAATGCTCTACGTACTGGCCAAATCAACCGTCATTTTCATGGTCAACTCGTGACACATGAGTTGAGGCAAAGTGGGCACACGGAATGACGAGTATGAAATTGTTGGCACACTCTGTATACAATCCACATTATCTTGTCCTCTCTAAAAAAAAAAAAAAAAAAAAGACCAATATTGCCATTTACAATTTAGGCGAGCCTTTGGACAGTGATTTAGTTCGCTTTTAGGCAATCTTTCAGGGTTTTTCAGACTGTTTGGTTGTATTCATGTTTCTGTGTCTATACTGTTTGTTTGATTTTTGGATTTTGTGCTTGTGCCAGTTACTACCTGAGACATAATAAATGCAATGCAATGCAATGCAATGCAATGCAATGCAATGCAATGCAATGCAATGCAATGCAATGCAATGCAAAGCAATACAATTAAATGAAATGCAATACAATGCAATGCAATGCAATGCAATGCAATTAAATGTAATGAAATGCAATGCAATGCAATGCAATGCAATGCAATTAAATGAAATGAAATGAAATGCAATGCAATGCAATGCAATGCAATGCAATGCAATGCAATGCAATGCAATGCAATGCAATGCAATACAATGCAATGCAATGCAATACAATTAAATGAAATGAAATGCAATGCAATACAATGCAATGCAATGCAATGCAATTAAATGCAATTAAATGAAATGCAATGCAATGCAATGCAATGCAATGCAATGCAATGCAATGCAATGCAATGCAATACAATTAAATGAAATGAAATGCAATGCAATGCAATGCAATGCAATGCAATGCAATTAAATGAAATGCAATGCAATGCAATGCAATGCAATGCAATGCAATGCAATACAATTAAATGAAATGAAATGCAATGCAATACAATGCAATGCAATGCAATGCAATGCAATGCAATGCAATGCAATACAATGCAATGCAATGCAATACAATTAAATGAAATGAAATGAAATGCAATACAATGCAATGCACTGCAATGCAATTAAATGAAATGCAATGCAATGCAATGCAATGCAATGCAATACAATTAAATGAAATGAAATGCAATGCAATGCAATGCATTTAAATGAAATGCAATGCAATACAATGCAATGCAATGCAATGCAATGCAATTAAATGCAATGCGATACAATGCAATGCAATGCAATGCAATGCAATGCAATGCAATACAATTAAATGAAATGAAATGCAATGCAATACAATGCAATGCAATGCATTTAAATGAAATGCAATGCAATACAATGCAATGCAATGCAATGCAATGCAATGCAATGAAATGAAATGAAATGAAATGAAATGCAATGCAATGCAATGCAATGCAATGCAATACAATTAAATGAAATGAAATGCAATGCAATGCAATGCATTTAAATGAAATGCAATGCAATACAATGCAATGCAATGCAATGCAATGCAATTAAATGCAATGCGATACAATGCAATGCAATGCAATGCAATGCAATGCAATGCAATACAATTAAATGAAATGAAATGCAATGCAATACAATGCAATGCAATGCATTTAAATGAAATGCAATGCAATACAATGCAATGCAATGCAATGCAATGCAATGCAATGAAATGAAATGAAATGAAATGCAATGCAATGCAATGCAATGCAATACAATGCAATGCAATGCAATGCAATGCAATGCAATGAAATGAAATGCAATGCAATGCAATTAAATGAAATGAAATGAAATGAAATGAAATGAAATGCAATGCAATGAAATGAAGTGAAATGAAATGAAATGAAATGCAATGCAATAAAATGCAATGCAATTAAATGAAATGAAATGCAATGCAATGCAATGCAATGCAATGCAATGAAATGCAATGCAATGCAATGCAATGCAATGCAATGCAATAAAATGCAATGCAATGCAATTAAATGCAATGCAATGCAATGCAATGCAATGCAATGCAATGCAATGAATTGAGATGAAATGAAATGAAAACATTCGACAGAAAAATGAAATTACAAATGACAGCACCACAGAAAGTACACCTGTTTTATTTCAATAATCGTTAGCATTTCAAACATCAAAGTTTGTAAAGATCTTTAAGCACTTTGCCGCATCTCACGTTTTTCCGATCCTGCAACAGTCTGCAAAAAGTTTAATACGTACATAAATTAAGTCCACCAAACTCTTCTTGATACTTAATTCAATAAAATTACTCTGAACTTTTATTTACAATCTTTTTTTTGATAAGGTTTACTAGAAATGTTTTTGAAGAATGAAACCAATATCACTGGCAAAAAATTATCTCCTGAAAAAAATTCACTCTTTTAGGATTTCCCTTCCACAAATGTGATCATGATCATTTAAATCTGGGTTTTTGTCCAGCCACTAGACTGGTTTTTTTTTTCTTCAAAAAGTATTGTCCATGTTAAGTCACAAAGTCCAAAGAAAAGGCCAAAAGAAATTTAAGGGCTGGAAAAACACTGAACAAATGTACCACTTGTTCTGGGTTGACAAATTTATCGCGAGATTTGCTGAGAGCTATTTCAGATAGTTGAGTTGATTTTTGAGAAATTATTCCTTTTCATTCTCACACAAAAAGAACCAAAAAATACTGATTGTAACATTACAAAATAACGTAAAAGGAATCTTTTGATGTTAAAGTATCACTTGAGAGATGTCTAAATGCTTTTGTACATCTGTCCAATAAATGCATCATCATTGAAAAATGACTATCATAAAAAACATTTCTTTTTTCGGTCACATCTTCCTTTACCCGTTTCAGCTTTGAACAGGACGAACAAGCTTTAGACAAATCGGGAATTGTTTCACAACAAAATAACAAAAAAACGCCCCAGTGTATTGGTATAGTGGCTTGTTTGCATTGCCAATCTATGTCCCTTTTCCAAAACCCGGCTTAGGCTTCGGCTCCGGCTTCGACTCTGTCATCCAAAAGCTGAAAACACTGGTTGCAGGTCTTTGTTGAAGTTCAAGCTTTGGAAATCTTTTTCCAAATGCAGTGTAACGTTTAAAAAACGAAGCCAGAGACCTCCCGTTCTCATGCCTTGTACTTTAAAACGGACGACAGTAAGAAAGACAAAGCCGGTGTAACGATCTCAGACGGGCTCCCGTGCTGAGTTGAGCCGTGACGTCACTGGCTCACCTCAGCACGTTACAGCAACGTTCTCAGCTGCTCAGCGTGCTCAGATGAGTCAGTGAACCAAGCACGTGAAGGGAGCCCTTCATTTGAATGGTGTTTATGATTTTCCGCGAACGAACACAGTTTGCTTTTGATTGTATGAAGTCAATCGATACAATAACAACTGTAGCATTTCTTCCCCAATGTAAAACTCTAGGCCTAAAAGTTCTAGGCCTAGGTACTAGGCTCCGTAATGAGCGAGTTGGTAAATAACTACGGGTCAACGAACGTGCCTGAAAGCGCTGCATTGCCAATGGCCGTATCGACTCAGCACGGCCTTCGAAATGTACAACCACCATACGCACTGCGCATGACGTTTTTATCCATATATGGTAACGGTCTCATCTGAGCATGGGACCCGAATCAGACCGCTACACCTGAGCCTAAGCCGGGTTGTAGATAAGGGCTCTGTGGCACAGGAGGACATTAGTTACATTGAACTTGGGTAACTGGGTGATGAAGGAGTCTGGCACGTGTAAAGCTAACGAGAACTGATGTTGGTTTTTTTTATTATGACACACGGGGCAAATGTCACCAAACTTCAGTGACATAATCTGCTCACACAGAATTGAACCAAACAAGCATCACTCAGTGGAATTACAGTTGAAAGCCCAGGCTCTGTTTCAAATGTTATGCTCATCAAAATATAGGCAAACGCAAGGTCAGGGGCTATAAATATCACACTGGGGTTCTACTGGTAATCCTGCGTTACCAAAATAAGGCTTTCTATGCTCGGTCTTCCAAAAATATTTTGCCCTATGACAAGAGGGCCGTTCCCACTGCCCCGCCCCCCCCAAAAAAAAAACATGATTATTTGGATCGCAATTTGAATCACAATTCAAGCTCCATTTTGGGGGCATGTGTGGACACAATCAAGGTAATTACTAATGGGCCTGACGTTTCGATCCTAGCAGGACCTTTCTCAAAGGCAGAGGCACCTTTCTCTGCGTTTGAGGAAGGTTCTGCTAGGATCGAAACGTCAGGCCCACTCAATCTTGAGATTTGCATTTTGGTAATTTTAGTCAGTAAGCAATTTGCAACATTTTTTGTATATCACTAATTACGAATGGGATTTAAATCGCGATTCGGACTCAACTGTTAGTGTAACTTGTCTAAAACAGTCGCGTCCATTTGTCAAGCATGTGTGTGTGTGTGGGTGTGTGTGTGAACGCTTCGCAGAAAAAGAATCGTGTTTGGTTTTTTTAATCCCACAATGCACTGCTCGCGCTCTGACTGACAGGAAGTGCTGTGCTTGTTGACGTCTCCCTGCCTGGGTCACCCTCAAGGTCACATGCCACCCACCATTTGACTAAAATTGCTCAACACAATCCAGACGGGATGTTTTCTTTTTGACGTGTGTGGACGCGAGTCCCCAAAAAACCTGGTTTTCATTGAAATCGCGACTCATTTGCGCGGTGTGAACGGCCCTACTGGCCCGTCCATCCTCTGCCTGAGATCAACTTCTGACGAAAAAAAATCGAGGTCTGGGCGATTCGACCCTCGCAAGGCTAAAAGCCGCGTTTCCACTGGACTTATTTTGGTCAAAGTAACCGAGACTTATGGTTACTTTTCCCATTTTAAGTCCAGTGGAAACGGCCCAGGTAAATTTCCTCTCGGTCACTTGAACCGAGCCGAATGGTTACTTTTACCGGCCAACATCTGCCCAGTAAAAGTGACCAGGTTAAGTTTAACCGAGCCGATTAGTCCAGTGGAAACGCACCACTCGGTAAAACGCGACTCGGCGTACACGCACTGTGCAAAAATAATTGTTGCCAGCTCGGTTACTTTAACCATCGTCTCGGTTAAATTGACCGACTCAAAAGTCCAAGTGGGAACGACGGTCAAATTTGACCATTGGAAATTTAACCGTCGTCTCGGTTAAATTTTAGTCCAGTGGAAACGCGAATAAAAGCTTTGATTTTCATTTTCGTAAAGTCAATTGTCACAGGCTTTGTAATATCAATCTAGCTCACATCCAGCCAAATATAATACAGCTTAGCACAGTTACAGCCACTGATATTGATAAAACAAACTGGGAAATTTAGAGAGTCCTGTAGGTTTGAACGTAGCAGACCCTTTCCCTGCCAGATTCAACACGTCATGCCCCCTCTACTTTCTTGCCACAAACAAAATGACAGCACTGTTTTGGGGTAAGCTTGAGGAATGCTTGTAAGTAGATGGATTAAAGGCCCAATACAACATCTGTAAAGGTCAAAAGATTGCCACAGTTTGTGTGTTAAACCATTAAACATCCCCAAAAAGCAATCCTGCGAAGGTTTTAGCTTAAATGATGATCTGAGAAAGTAGAAAAAGGTAAACAAGAAATAGTATATGACTTGCGAATAGTATATGACTTACGAGTAATAAACTATTTGTCGATGTTTGAGTGAAGATTTCTAGGGAAGTACAGCATCCCAGACCATGAGATTTCAACATGAGGATTCTATCTTGACCATCTACAAACTGTGTAAATTAGAAGGAAATCTGTGGCTATTGATGTTTTCCGATCTTCCCAATGTTGTATTGGGCCTTTAAGCTTAGCTCTCACAACGATGCGAGTCTATCTTCTTATAACCTCAAAACAACTTTGAGGTCGCATTGCCATCTGCCTATGAGAGGCCAGCATCGTATGGCACAATTAGAAAGCTCCTCTAGAATAACTATTGAAAAGCAGAACAGTTTAGTGTAATTTTCATCACTAGTTCGGCCATTTGAAAGGAAAGCATTCAACCATTACACTCTCCGTTTCCCCTGAAAGGCAAACAACATTAAGTTGCAAACTTGATTATATCATATATTTTTTTAATGGCACTAGACAAGATTTGACTAGACACTAGACAGGAACTTGAATCTGAGACACCTCTTCAAGGAGTTTACCTATTATTTTTTTACTGTTTGTTCCAAAAACCTCTTTGAAAAATGACAAAGAAAACTTTGACTGGACTGGGACTTGAGACCAGAGACCTCCGGTTTGGTGTACCAGCGTTCTCACCATCTGAGCTATCCAGACCTCAGATGGTGGCTGTCCCAAACAGTCGACTAGTCTTTTGGCCAAAACTGAACTGGTCATGTCGACGTTCCATTCTGAGTCTGAGTATCTCGAAGCGACGTGCTGTGAATTGGAATCTCTCACTGTAAATGTCGGGCCATCTCCCATTTTTCCCCCTTGTCCCCATCCCCTCTCTCCGGGTTTGTTGCTGCCTGCCTGCCTGTCTGCCTTGCCTTGCCTGCCTGCCTGCCTGCCTGACCTGCCCGCCCGCCCGCCCGCCTGCCTGCCTTGCCTGACTGACTGTCTGTTTGTCTGCCTGCCTGCCTGCCTGTCTGCCTCCCTGCCTGTCTGTCTGCCTGCCTGCCTGCCTGTCTGTCTGCCCGCCCGCCCGCCTGCCTGCCTTGCCTGACTGACTGTCTGTCTGTCTGCCTGCCTGCCTGCCTGTCCTGACTGCCCGCCCGCCCGCCTGTCTGCCTGCCTGCTTGCCTGCCTGCCTGCCCTGCCTGCCTGCCTGCCTGCCTGCCCTGCCTGCCTGCCTGCCTCCCTGCCTGCCTCTCCCGCAGACGGCTCACTTGTCGTGGTGTCTCCTGGTGCTGTGCCGTCTCTCCCTCCATATCGTGTAGTCGTTGCGGACTGCGCTGGCCCGCAGCTCCAGGATCTGGTTGATCTTGGTCACGATGTGCTTGGCCGTGGCCAGGTCGCTGTCGAAGTCCCGGTGCTTGAAATCGTGGCTGACGCTCTTGTAGGTCAGCCGGAAGGTGGCCTTGCCTGGAGCCAGCGACGCAAGGGGAGGAGGAGGGGGGAGACACAACTGGGGCATTAGGACGCAAATCTACACGGCAACGCGGTAAGACAGTGAGGGAGTGCTTTTGAAACGAGATGGAAAAAACGTTTACATCAAATTAAGAACAGTTTGCGGTGAATTTGTACAATTGCAGTGGAACGTCGCTATAACGAAAATCCAGGGATCCATGAAAAGGTTCGTTATAGCAATTGCGGCCACATATTGTGTACACACAAATCGGGAGCCAAAGTGCATGTTCGTTATAGCCGAATATTCGGTATATCGGCGTTCATCGTAGCAACGTTCCACTGAACCCTTATTTTTTACGCAGTGGGTGTTGTTACGGCAGTCGTCCGTGTGGTTCCCTGACTTAACAGTATTTGTCAGGATGTTTAGCTCTTGGAACCAGACTATCAGCTAATAGACTGGTTCAACCAGCCTGCTATGCTGACGAAATACAATCAAGTCAGGGAACCACACGGACAACTGCCGTAACAACAGCCACTGCGAATTTTTTAATCTTAAAAGTTAGAGGGCCTGACGTTTCGATCCTAGCAGGACCTTTCTCAGAGGCGAAGGTGACAAGGACGTACACAGACATGAGATCAGTATGGGGAAGGAAAGCCCTGACACACACGACAAGGACAAAAGGGAACGGAGTGGAGGAGTGCGTGGTCACGAGAGGAACTGTGGGACATTATTTTTGGGACAGCATGCTCTGTCCGTCATCACGAGACTGCTTATCGTTTCCAAATCACAAGCGAGAGATCGATTGCGAACGGTGTCGCGCTATATGTGACCCGGCACAGCGACATGAGGAATATCCCACCAAAACACTTTTCGAGTAAACAACGCCTGAAGTCAAAGTATCTTCTCAATTCGATAAAAAAAAAAAATCATTATTTTTTGTGTATTTTCGGAAAGTTTTGTATTGGAAGATATTATGTCCAAAGGATTTTTCCGAAATCCGTCTCTAAATGTTGAAAAAACGAGGATTTCGGGGGAGTGTTTGTGTACTGTTTTCATGAAAATGTAAAGATCCTGCCTGATCCTGAATGACCGCTTTCGAGGAGTTAGAATGGTGCTGCTATATTGTGTCTGGTACCAAATGAACGACCGAAGTCCCCTTGTACTATTTACAACAAAGTTCGCACGGAAATAATTTTGATATCATTCGAAAGCTAATGGTATACCCTTTCACATCATTAGAAAATCTCAAAATCTCAAAAGTGGGGGTTATTCCTCATTATGCTGTTCCGGGTCACATATACTGTCGCTGCAGACTCTTTCTAAAACTCGCCACTTCAGCCACTAACGGTTTCAGCATCAACAACCCCCAACCCGATCTAGGCCGCACACCCGACCCGACAAGACTACAGTCTTTGTGTCACCTACTTCAAAAATCCTCTCCCAACATTTGTGCACGAGTAAGACGGGCATCTACCCCAAAGATAGAACCAAAGTCCCGCGGGACGCCTTATAAGATTTCGAGGGATTCAGATAAAAATTGAATCGCGATGGTACTCATTTAAAAAAAAAAAAAAAAAAAAAAAAAAAAACCTGAATCATGCGTTGTGACTGCTACAGCGATGGCCCATATCATAACCTATCACCCCCTCCAATGCAGCCCAGGGGTTGTCTATACCCAAGGGAGACCCATCCTCCACCCTTATCTGTGAATAAGCATGAGTGTATCTGGGTGGTGCTGTCTGTCCACCCTCGCTGATATCCTGCACGTTTTTCTCCAAGCGAGACGGGCACAGGAGGAAATTCTGAGCAAAATATCAGACGACAGATACAAGAAGTAAACCCCCACCCCACCCCAAAACAACCCCCACCCCCACCCCCAACCCCCACCCCTACCCCCTCCCCCTCCAGTGCTCAATTTCTGATTCTGTCTGAGTGCAAAATGTTCAGGTTTACGCCCATCACCAAAGAACAAAAAACTTGCCTTCAGAAACGTCCGAGTTTCATGAACCAACTTCGTGACCAAGGCATCTTCACTACGCTGATGTTCTGCTAACGACTCACTGATCTTGCTACTGTCTTTGTTAGTTTGTTTGTTGGGGTGTGTTGGTTTGTTTGTTTGTTTGGTTGTCTGTTTGTTTGTTGTTTTGTATGCCTTCTTTTAAAGCCGTGTTTACCTTAGAGTGAAGCCAGTGCGACAATGTTTACAAAGAATGCTAAGCTAAGGTCCCACATATCAACATTTAATGTACACGGTCAAATAAATGATAACCAGTAAGATCACAACAAGGAACTTTCATCCAAAGAGCACATTTTGGCTAAAGAAGCAAATTTCATGATAAAAGAAGACCAATCGACCAATACTGATGATTATTGATGAATAAGGCAAAGAAAGAAAAAGAATTGATTGATAAAAGTGAACGCAAACTGAAGCCTTTTTGGATGTGAACGTTCCATTATATAGGCCCTATTCTGGGGTGTGGTGGGTTTTTTCCATCAGTTTTTGTAGGTCAACCTAGATCTTCATTGGCGTCCTCTCTTTTTCCTCCCCAAAAACCCTTCCCCGGGCAATTTTCCCCCCACTGGGAAATCGCAACAAGCCGACAACCAATGCCTAATTCCTCCCGGCTAAATATTTGCCTTGCACTTCAGGTGTAACGGGGTGGGGGTGGGGGGTTGGGGACGGACGGACGGTCGGTCGGTCGGGATGAAGGAAGGAAGCGCGGGTGGAACGCGATCAGGCCACTAGCCTCGCCCAAGCCAGTTCAGGGGGTGTGGGTGGGGGTGTGGGTGTATGAGGGGTGGGGTTGCCTTCGGTGTTTGCTCCCAGGTAAAAAGACGGCAAGGGGGGCAAGCCAAGAGAGAGGGAGAGAGAGATAGAAGGAGGAGGGAGGGACGGATGCTGTCACCGGTCCGAGGAAATGAAGAAGCCTCCCTCCCTCCACCGCTGGTTAATATCAGCGAGACGGGAAGTGATGAGCTTCTGAAGGACAGAGGGGGGGGGGGAGAAGGAATAAAAACACACCAAGCAACGGACTTGGCAATGGCACCCACATCCCTCACGGCTTCATTTGAGAGGACATCCAGGTAGGACCATCCGGGTTGATCATTTTAATTACGGGAGAAAAAAAGTACTGGAACTGTACTCTGAGCGTTCATTTGGCTCCCAATGTTAAACCTGGGTGTAGGATCTCGACTGTGGGGAGAAATCTTTGCTGCAAAGAATTTGCGGACGACGTGAGTTCATTGTGGCGATGTAGCAGTTGTGTCAGCTTTGGCTCAACTAGCGACCCCTCCTATAAGAACATAGCTTTGTATTGAGTCATGGTCACAATCTGCCAGTATCCTTTCGTCGGGGCTGCTCAGGCCAGACACAACTGCGTCTGCAAAACCAGCAGATGGCCACACAGGTTCTCTCTCTCTCTCTCTCTTGGGGGGGAGTTAAAAGAGAAGAAGGGAATTCAACCCCCCCCCCAAAAAAAAACCCTCTCCACGACCCGACCTCTTTATAATGCCGCCACAACACTTGCCACCAACACATCCCGGCCCGGCCCTCAAGGTGAACAGTGGCGTTCCAGTCGGTACCAACCAGCGGGCGTGTACTTTTCAGTGTTGGCCGACGATTCCTCGCCCTGACAGCGGCCTGTGAGTCAGGAACTAGAACGCGCCACCCTCCCGTCTTCCTTCCGTGTGTCGACTGGAACTAGGAGGAGGAGGAGGAGGGGGTGTGGGTTGTAGGCTCCCCCGTGTTTACACCTGTCACACTGCTGGATTTACTCATTCCACCCCGCCGTAAATCATTACAGAAAGTGATCAAGCTTTCTTTTTTCCCGCCGGCCACACTTTGATTAGTTGGGCCGACAGACAGACGGACAGACAGACAGACAGGCAGACAGGCAGACAGGCAGACATACAGACAAACAGACAGACGGACGGGGGAGCCCCCCCCCCCCCGCCAATCCAGCAACCAGTTGGTGGAACCTCGTTCCTAACCCCTTTCAAAAAAACAAATAACAAAAACAATACCTTCCCCTCCTCCTCCTCCTCCTCCTCCTCCCCTCACCCCATCCCAACCCCCTCGCAAGGAATCAATTCACGGCATCTAGGACACGCGATTGAAAGCGCCACACACAAACAAAAATCCTCGCAAAGCGGAGCACTGTAAATAGCAGCCCCCGCTCCGGAGTCGTCGGGAGTAGTAGCTTTGCGGATCGGCCACGGAGTGACGGGACAGGTATCAGAGGAAAGGCGTTCCAATCAGGGGAAGATTTGTCGGCGGCATAAAGCCCGCCCGATCCTAGGCCACCGTGCCCCACTGGTAATCGCAACGCTTACAACATGAATGAAGGTACGGTCCACTCAGACTCCTGCGTGACTCCTGCGACATACACCGCACCCGAAGTAGCCCGAGTTACTCCCCTTAAAGGCCCTATACAACATTGGTAAAAGTCAAAAGATTGCCACAGTTTGTGTGTTAAACCAGTACACATTCCCAAAAAAGAAATCCTACGAAGGTTTTACTTTTAGCTCAAATGGTAATCCGAGAAAGTAGAAAAAGGTAAAAAAAAACCGTTATGGTTTTCGCGCCGTTCTGTAGTGTAAGAAATAGTTCATTACTTACGAGTAATAAACTATTTGTCAATGTTTGAGTGAAGATTTTTCCAGAAGTACAGCATCCCAGACCGTAAGATTTCAACATGAGGATTATATCATGACCATCTACAAACTGTGTAAATTAGAAGGAAATCTGTGGACATGTTTCTTTTCCGATCTTCCCAATGTTGTATTGGGCCTTTAAGATGAAAAAAATTCTGAATTATTGAACGCTGCGTGATTAACAGTCTATCGTGCCCATATAACCTTTCAATGGATATCTTTAAAAAAATATATTCCAGAAAAAGTCAAACTTCAAGAGGTAAAATTAATCATCATTTACAATTAAGGCTACAGATAACGCATCTTCACAGTCTGATTTTTGATTTCTTGACAAAACTGCTGAAACTTTTTCATTTTAACGGATGGTTGATAATGTGAAATCAAAAAGTGAAATCTGGAAAAGTACAGCAATCTGAAAATCTGCACGCTTTCAGAGGCAACGAAATGTTCACCATGTTCAAAAACAAAGGTTTTCTTGTATAATTGATTTTAGAAAGATTCATTTGCTGCCCTGTTAGATGTTCTCTCATTAAGGTGCTCCCAAATAGATCTCGTTTATTTGTGTTTTTTTTACTCTTCTGGCTGATTTGTGCCGCATGGGATGACAAGCATCCGTCAGTGTGGTCTCTCTCTCTCTCTACGCCTACCCCTGTCTGCGCAGGCAACAACCGCGTGACTATTGACATAGCCACGAGGTAGGCTTTTGGAATGCTCGTGGTCAACTCCAAACACCTCGCAACCAACCACTATCGCTTGTCAGCCGGCAGAGGACTGAAGGGCCGACATCAGCTCTTTCTGCCGCGCCCGCGAGCTGGCAGAAAGTGCACGTTAGGCCGCTTTACCCTGGTCCGACCACAGTGGACCCCGAATCATCCACCCTTGGGGAGGGAGAGAGGGGGGAGGGGGAGGGGGAATGAGAAAAGGGAGGGGGAGGGAGTTTGCCGGGGAGGTAGGAAGGGAGGGGCCAACACTCCCACACCCCTGATATTTACACTAGCCAGGTTATCTCATATTAAAGGAAACTTGATTTGTTTTCATATCTGCAATTTGTTTCTGGAGCAAGCAATCGGCCGGCACTGAGCAAGGACCTCTCCGTCCCCCTCCCCCCCCCCCCCCCTCCCCCTCCCCCCTCCCCCCCCCTCCCCCTCCCTCCTCAGCACTGGCCTTTTATAGCAGAGAGCGCCACTGTAACCCGAGATTACAACAATGTTGACGCAGCATCACTTGTAGTTCCGCTGCTGAAACCGCCAATTTTTTCCCCCTCATTTGTCCTCTCTGGCACTGTAATTTCAAAATTAAGGCCTTTCCTCTCTTCTCGTTTTTTTTTCTTTCCCTATCAATTTTTTCTCCATCTCTTCTCTCTCTTGGTTACAGAGACAGGGAGAAGGGAGAGACACTAATGTTTATTTTGAAAGCATTTGGTTTCATACCGGCTAGTTTACCGGACTCCGCCGGGTACCCAGGAATATTTTCCATTGATTGGTTCCCCCCCCCCGTACAAATTGTTTATATAACAACGGGTCTAGTCCTTGCCTTTCGTTTGGACACCAGCCAAACTTGTCACACAATCAATATTGCTTTTGCGCGGGTTGTCAGTTTACTTATTTGTAATGAAAATATTTGTTTAGTCGCAGATTTTTTTTGTTCTACCCCCCTTTGCAACGATATTTGCTCGGGGAGTATTTTGCCCCATCAAAAGTGAAAAGTTGGTGTTTTTTTCGCAACTCTTTGGCGAACTTCAAGTGATTTTTTTCTTTCCGGTATCCTTCCTTGTGCCAATAATAGTCACTCCTCGCTTTGTTTTAGAAAAATATCCTGCTCTATTCCTGAGATTTGAAAAAAAAATGATCAGTGAGAAATCTCGTTGATAGACATAATTGACGAGTGAACTTCTAGAGTATCCACACGTGGTTCACCTACATCATGATGTTTATGATTTTATTTTTGTTCAAAGAAATGAATATTCGGATAGGTGATAATGTGCACTAAATGTGTAATTTCCGATTGCCCGCTGAACTTCATCAAGCATTTTTATATGAAATATTAGGAGGGCCTGACGTTTCGATCCTAGGATCGAAACATCAGATTGCAACGCTTTTGCATATTATTGCATTTTGATAAACAACAAATTTTGCAAACTGCTTACTGACTAAAATTACCAAAATGCAAATCTTAAAATTTAGTGGGCCTGACGTTTCGATCCTAGCAGGACCTTTCTCAAAGGCAGAGTCTTTGAGAAAAACATTTTGAAATGAAAAATTAGGAGGGCCTGATGTTCTGTTCCTAGGATCGAATGACACTGTTCACTTGACATCTGACGAAATCTCATACTCCCAACACATTACCATCATGTGTTTGGGAAAGGTCCTGCTAGGATCGGAACATCACGCCAACTTTTTTTGGATAATTATTCGCATTTTGGTCATTTTTGTCAAATTTTCAGCAGAGCCTCGAGAATGTGGGCAGTTGGATTGCCTATCTGGCCAGCATTTCTGTTGCTTTTTTTTCAGTCCAATCTACTTGCAGTCCAATACTGCACAGGAAAACACCGGTTTACCTAGCATCTGGAGTCGGCACAGATTCATACCAGAATGCGTCTTGGTTGCAAAAAAACTTATCCTCCAAAGATACTCCCCCACCGAATGTTTGTCTTGATTTTCAGGGCGTCTGACAATCTGAGCGTGTGGGTGGTGATTGGGATGATGGGGTGGGGGGTTGGGGGATGACAAGTTGTACTGGACCAAGAAGTTATTCAATCTTGTTACTTAATACAGACAGACCACACTGACCCTTCAGACTGACGGACAAGGGGTAGAGGGTTTGATTCCAAACATCCGAGGTAGTCAGTAGTGCAACAACGACCTGCCCCTATAGTCCCTAACACCGGACAGTGTTTTCCCCGCTTGTCACTCTAGGAAGAGTGGTGGACAGGAGGAGGTGAAATCAAAGGCGGCTTGTATACCGCTGACGGGACCAATTCTTATTGCTTGCCAAGATTTCCTCGTCCACCGTACGTCTGTCTTTGTCCAGAACAAGTGCTGCCAATATGATGTTGGGGACCAAAAAAAACCTTTTCGACGTTCGCAAAGCATCATGGGTATCGATGACAACTCTATGGGAAAGCACTTAAGTTCGTGATTTGTTTATTTTTTTTCTCCAAAAACTAGATGGAGTTTAGAAATGAAACTCACACAGATTTTTTGTCTAGATACCAGCAACAATATATATTTTTTGTTGAATCGTTGAGCGGGTAGTTTCGGAGAAATTAGTGGGGATTCCGTTGGTGACTGGATGGCAACGCGGTGACCGCATACGGTTAGCGGCGCGCTGTGTACGCATGCGCGCAGCTGCATGCGCGAACCGCGTTTGCCATTCAGTCACCAAGTGAATTTTCACTGATTTCTCCGAAACTACCCACTGAACGTTTCAACAAAAAATATATATTGTAGCTGGTATCTTGACAAAAATTCTGTGTGAGTTCCATTTCTGAACTCCATCTAGTTTTTAGAGAAAAAAAATAAACAAATCACGAACTTAAGTGCTTTGCCATAGAGTTGTGCGATAAAAAGACGGCGAGTTTGTCATCTATACCCATGATGCTTTGCGGACGTCGAAAAGGTTAACTGAGGGATCGGGCTTGGCTGTGATTAGGCTGAAGCCGATTCAGCTCGTATCAGGACTGCAGTTCGCCGGTCGTTCTTCACCTGCTGCGTCGGGGACCTCACGGAAGATGGTACTGGTCACTAGCACTCTCTCGATCACACAACCGTACACGCGTATACATGTACTTGTGGGGTATTCCCTTTGTTCTCGTGTACTAAAAAAAAAACGCTCCCAGAAAAAAAATCAAATCACTCCCTTTCGAACCAGAATCACTTTCCTAGGCTGAAATTTCTAGCGAACGTCCCTTATATAAAACAGTTATATTTGCGACGAATAAACATACCTCGGAAATTCCTCCTTTTTGAGTTAATTCCAAATAACCAGTTTCGTGAAAACCTTATGGGGTACCAAAAAAGTACCCCACAAGGAGTGGTCCCATTGTTCTAAGTACCCACCCATTGTTCCGGTACCCCACAACCCACGTTATGTGCGCCCACACCATGCTCACAGATCGGAACCCAACAGGGTTGTGTCTCATACATGTACACACATTCAATGTCGTACACACTCCCCAAATCAACAACAACAGGACATTCCTTCAACAGCCGGACATTTCAAACAACAATACATGACAATAACCATGGCCGGTGAATTTGCATAATGCCTAGGAAACGGAAAGCGCGTCCTACAATTGGCTACGAAGACAGCGCGCGAAAGTCAAAACATTATAGTTGGCGCGCTGGAGTAATCCATTCTATGGTTAGGGATGGTTCGCTAAATAAAACAAGAACAAAACTCAAACAAACCAAGGAAAAACTGACTGGGAACTTTTGAACAATTTGAAAAATTGGCAAAGAAAACTTTGACTGGATCGGGACTTGAACACTAGACCTGGATAGCTCAGATGGAAGAGCACTGTTACGTTAATCCAGAGGTCTCGGGTCCAAGTCCCGGTCCGGTCAAAGTTTTCCTTGCCAATTTTTTCAAAGACTTAACAAAAATCAACGACTAACTTCTGACACCATCCTTACTCACCCGAGGGTTTCTCGTCGGTGATAGCGCAGGCGGCAAGGCGGTCTGTATCGATGGAGACCGCCTTCTGCTTGCTGCTCCAGAACTTGGCCGCCGTGGTCTTGGGCTGGGAGACCGGGTCGATCTCGATCTTGTCCCCCGACACACCTGTGGAAGAGGGAAGAGGGATTCTATGTGAAATATAAGGCTCCAGTGGGGAAACTAGGCACCAGACCTAGATGCAACGCAATCGCTGTGAAGTTTCATTCAATGAGGTTTTGCCCTTGCTCGACGCGCGTGATAAACACTGAATGCTCAGTGCTTTGCCCGATGCCTGAAGAAGAAAAAAATCAGGCAGCTCGGGCGGGATTCTAGTACTAGAATTCAGAAGTCGCGGGTTCGAATCCCGCCCAAGTTGCCTGAAATATTTTTTTATCAGGCATCGGGCAAAGCACTGAGCACTCAGTGCTTATCACGTCGAGCAAGGGCAAACCCTCATTGAATTACATTCTCCTCGACGCAAAACATCATGTTATATCTATGACTGTGAAGTTTGAATGTATTGTTGGTTTGACGGATCCTTCGCCGTGAGTTCCAAAACGTCCCATCTTTGTAAAAGCTTGTACCAAGATTGTACCCCCTCCGATGAAGTAGCTGTTGCTATGGGAGCCCCTGTAATCTTCCCAATGGATTAGTCTCTAAGTGCGTCACAAGTGAGCCTAATCAATGAGAAATTACTCTAGACCATAATGTGGATGTGTGTAAATCGTGAAGAGAAACGTCAATCTTATCCGTGTGGCTGGTAGGCCTATGGGCCACTGCATAGCGAAACCCCAGCGCCTAGTATTAATTGTTACTTCATAGCTGCCAACATATCTTAAAGGAAATTAAGGAATGCTTCCGTTAAAAGAAGAGGAATCCCAGAGCAAACTACATAGGAATACGTCACTTTGCCTTTGAGAAAGGTCCTGCTAGGATCGAAACGTCAGGCCCTCTAATTTTTGAGATTTGTGTATTGCAGGTCATTTTAGTCTGAGCAGTTGGCAACAGTTTTTGTATTAAGGTGATATACAAAAATGTTGCAAACTGCTTACTGACTAAAATTACCAAAATGTAAATCTTAACATTTAGTGGGCCTGACGTTTCGATCCTAGCAGGACCTTTCTCTGCCTTTGAGAAAGGTCCTACTAGGATCGAAACGTCAGGCCCACTAAATTTTAAGATTTTGTATTAACTACATAGGGATACATGTGTATTTCCAATCAAAAAATCGGCATCTGTTGTCAAGAGAATGTGATATTTTTTTTACCAAAGAAAAGAAATGATTCCTCCCAAATAGGAATGGTTGGCAGCTATGTTATTTAAATGCAGAAGTTTCGCGGGAACAGGATCTCTGTGTTACAGGTTCTAATCCTTACATTGTGATTATTTGTCAGTTGGACTAAGAGAACTATCTTTCCCATCTTCACCGAGGTCTGGAGTCTGCCCTCCGAGGTAAGACCCAAGCCTTGATGTGTCTTTATATATATTAAACCTTTCAGTTCAACTATCCTTCCCCAAAAATTACATGTTCTGTGAAATCACTGACACTAAATATCTCAGATAGGCCACACTGATAGTATGTTCATTAGCCCTTAAACTTCCAAAATTAAACATTGCCATGGTAATTTGAAGGCTCTGGTAGGATTAGTGTTTAAATACAGGTTTGAAGAAGCCAAAGAGGGCCATTTTCAGTAAACTTACAAAGAGCTGGTTGGCCACAGCAAATTGCCTTGAAGATGAGAGAGATAGAGGTGGAGAGAGAGAGGAAGAGAGAGAGAGAGAGAGGGTGAGAGAGATAGAGAGAGAGGGGGGAGAGGGAGAGGGAGGGAGATAGACAGAGACAGAGACAGACAGAGAGAGACAGAGACAGAGAGAGACAGACAGAGAGACAGACAGACAGAGAGAGACAGAGAGAGAGACAGAGAGAGAGACACAGAGGGAGAGGGGGAGAAGGGGAGAGGAAGAGAGACAGACAGAGAGAGAAGGTGAAAAGGCCTTTGCTTCTGTCGTCAACCTACATAAAATCGAGTCCACTTAGACGCATTCGCCCGTCTTAGTTCTGGCCAGATATTTCATGGACTTTTAACTCTGCATGCTAGAAAAGATCAATCAGGGCCTGATTGGATTTGGGGCTGGGGCTGCCTCCGTCTAAGCTGGTTACGACCAGGGACCGAGAGATCCTTCACAATCTCCCCGACTACTTGACCAATTTCTACCAAACATTAACTTCTTGCTCACTGTTTTAATGAACACTCAAGACTTTGTTCCTAGAACCGCTGAAACAAAACGGTCTGGCGGCGGGTCGGGAATTGGGCCGGTCTCCGCTACCTATATACTGAGGTGCGTCGCGGTAATGGTAATCGAGAGAAGGAGTCCGCGGCCAGACTGACCTAGCTGTATCTCCATCGTTGGTCGCAGTCTCTGCAGCATGTTGATTCTGAATGACTTGTACTGGGTGCTGAGTACCAGCGGTGGTTCGGCTGTGGATACGTGACGCATCCGCTCCTGCTTGCTGTACTCCCTTTTACCTATCAACCAAAGAAAGATTTGTTTGAAAAACAAGTGCTGTGAATGTTGAACAAGGGTCTCGTGTTAATTCTACCATCCTTTTATTAAAACCCCTACACACCATTGGTAAAGGTCTCATAGAAACGCGTCCATACTTTGTCCAATCCAGCATATGCATGGAATAACATACCCGTGAAAGTTTCAACTCAATCCGTCGACCATGTCGCGAGAAAATGGTGAAAAACTGGCTCATTTTTTTTCATATAACCGTGTCAGCTTCCAGGATCGTAAAATGCACCTAGCAGAATTTTCAATAGCGCCACCGTGCATATAAACCGGAAAATTGTGAGTAAATCACGAAACAGTCGTCGGTAATTGCAAATGGACCATGTTGGATTTGTGCAAATGGTGTGTAGGGGTTTTAAGGCTGGTAAGCATGTTTTTATTCTCCCAAAAGTCGTTTTAAAACGACTGTTGGAAATTCATACAAAATTCCACTTTTCATGAAAATGGCAACATTCCAAGCACTGAAAGTTCACAGCATGTCTGATACTGGTATTTACTTCCACTTGAGTAAAGTGACTTCGACAAAATTTGTCAGGTCGAAATTTGGATTTGTGCCAAATGGTGTGTACATAACTAACTGTGCGCATGGAATGGGACTAGTCTGCAGTATACATAACTAACTATGCACAACAAATGGGACACGTACATGTATAGGTCCAATATGTGCTATTTAACCAACTATGTACAGAGAATATGAATGTACCCGTATGTATAAAGTTTGTGCACTTGAAAGTGAACTTTATGCAAAGAATAAGGGGTTAATAATGGATTGTAATACATAAGAATGTTGGCCTGACGTTTCGATCCTAGCAGGAACTTTCTCAAAGGCAGAGAAAGGTCCTGCTAGGATCGAGACGTCAGGCCCACTAAATTATAAGATTTGCATTTTGGTAATTTTAGTCAGTAAGCAGTTTGCAACATTTTTGTATATCACATAAGAATGTTATAATATTATAAAGTTCACTGTACATAATGTATGTGCGTCAACAATAGGAGACAGAGAGTTCACTGCACATTGTAGTGGATTGATCATTGAAAGGCACTGGTGTATGACGCATTGGGATCGTAAAATCAACCCGTGTACAAAATATATGAGGCGGAAAGTAAACCATCAAATGTGGGACAGAAAGTCAACTGTGTACATTGCATGTGTGGATGCCGAGAGGCAGAGAGTACAGGGGGCTGAACCATTCAACCCTCATGCTCAGCGCTTGGGATCAGTGGAGATTTTCTTTTGGCAAGAGGGTCGTAAATCATCGCCGTCCCCCACCGAAATCTGGCCATCAACTTCCATCCGTTAATGACCCGTAATCCAAGCTCCAGTGCAGGGCCCCGCGCGGTAATTCGTCACGGCAAAATCCCGGGAACTGGGAGAGGAGGGAAGGCAGGGAAGGGGGAAGGGGGTAGAGGGTAGGGGGGACCCGATGCCAAATATTACATTCCTCTTTGCCCCGGCTGACTGGCCCAGGCTCCCATCAGGGCCCAAGCCCCTCAGTTTAATATCCTTTGTACCCTCATTATTGCCAGGCCCGTTGGGAGGAAAAAATCAGCTCCATCCTTGGGGCATTTCGAGCCCAAATTGGAAAAGGCAAGAACCGTATACAGGATAGATAAATAGATTTCTTTATTGTCATGCTGCAAACAGCATGAAAATTGTTTTCCCAGTTCACAGTTTAATTATATCTATTCATACAATAATTTAGGAAATACACAAAAACATAATAAGACAGAAACAAATATCATAATAATTATGTACATATACAAAACACAGTTATTGCTATACATTCACAAAAACTTCAGGAGAGGGTGGGATAATGGAAGACATATAATAATGGAATAGGGTAGGGTAGTGTAGGGAGGGTGTGAATAGAGTTTGTATGAAATAAGTTGAAAGTAAGACAAAGCTAAAAGCAACTTATCCCGGGTATTTGGAAGAAGTAAAAACCATAAAAACTATCCAGTGAACGTTGAGTTATAAATCTGAATAGCCCATGGTAAAAAAAGAAGATCACGGTTTCGCCATGAAGGTGAGAGTACACTGGAGCCAGGAGAACGCAGGTTGACAAAACCAATGGATGATGGGGAGAGGGGGCGGGGGTCACCCAGAACCCAGGTGAGACTTCACGAGGGCACAGGTTGAGCGAGAAATTACATGTGACTGGTAATGGTAATGCATAGCTGCCGACCTATCTTTTAAGGAGCGATTGTAATGGAATTTTGTATTCTAAATCCTTATTGTTTTCAGTTAGCATAAGTGTTGGTGATAACATTTATGGGCTATTTTGTGATTTTCCGAAATTAGAATATTGAGAATTTTGCCGATATTCCAAAGACTCTTTCTTCCCGAAACTCAGAAAACAAAGGTCACGACCCCCCATACGGTCTTTTCCGTGTGACGTAGTAGTTAGGAAACATACTCAGACTAGTCTGGCACTTGCACTCCCCTAATAAACTGTACGTACGTAAATACCGAAGGCGTGTGTTTTGTGTACGTCTTTACTGCACCGATATATCCGGACGAAATGTCAGATTCCGACGATCACAGTGGTTCTTTGGAGGAGCACAGCGTTATTTCTGAGGGTTTTTCGGAGGAAATAGTTTCGTCTCCAGAAAGTGAGGACAGTGACAACGCGGACCAGGCCGAGGAGGCGCCAATTGTCCTTGGGACTTAGCCATACCGGTTTGAACCTTTGGCCAGACCCCGACAAAGCGACGGTCAGGTCGATGGCGACGGCCACAGCGCACAGCCTGCACCGGCCATGGAGGCACCGGAATACTTCTGCTAAAGAAATGGTATCACAGAGCAAACTACATAGGAATACATGTGTATTTCCAAGCAAAAAAATCGAATTCTGATGTCAAGAGCTTGTAAAAAGTTATACATTTTTTACCAAAAAAAGAGGAATGATTCCTCCAAAATAGGAATGTTTGGCAGCTATGGTAATGCCGAAAGAACAATTTGACTGAGTACAATCATTCCTGAAAATGCGCTCTTCCCATCTGAGCTATCCAGCTCTTAGATGGTGGCCTTTACCCCCCCCCCCCGCAAAAAAAGTTAACCAGTCTTCGCCGAGGTGGTAGCTGCTTGTGCCACCTTTTTTATTCGCAAGCAAACAACCAATTGTGGCAAACCTGGCAGTTCAAGGATCACACAAAGTGGATGCATTTTTTTTTTAGATTCAAGCTAAACAAAATAAAGGAAAAACTGACAGAAAATGTTTGAATAATGGCAAAGAAAATAGAAAATGTTGAACAAATCTCCCTTTGAGAAAATCCCTGCGAGAATTGAAACATCATTTCTAAGCTCTATAATAAAAACTTTCAAAGAAGCCAGACTATAAAGCATCTTTAAGCTAACCACAGATAAGCTTAAAGGTCCAATACAACATTGGGAAGATCAGAACACATCGATGTGCACAGATTTCCTTCTAATTTACACAGTTTATAGATGGTCACGACAGAATCCTCATGTTGAAATCTTACAGTCTGCGATGCTGTACTTTCTCAAGAAATCTTCACTCAAACATCAACAAAACGTCTTTTAATTGCGAGTAATAAACTATTTCTTACACTACCGAAGGGTGCAAAACCATGACAGTTTTTCTTTGGATTTGTCTACTTTCTCAGATTACCATTTGAGCTAAAACCTTCGCAGTATTGCTTTGTTGGAATGTTTAATAGTTTAACACACAAACTGTGGCAATCAAACTGTGTGACTGACCTTAACCAACATTGGTCGAGGTCACAGAATAGCATCCATACGTTGTCTGATGCAACATAATTATGCATGAAATATCACACCTGTGGAAATTTCAGCTCAATCCGCCAACCGAGTCTCGAGAAAATCGTGAAAACCGCTTCATTTGTTTCGCAAAAATGCAGCATTCAACGCCGTACTGTTCCGAAAAATAGTTTAGATCTCTTTTTAGATTTCTCCCAAATTACAAAATTTTAGGCAGAAATATTTCTGTGAGAGGTTTCTACTATAACCATCTTCAAACTCTATAAGTTTCATGTAAATCTGTGAACATTTCTGTTTTTCGATCTTACCAATGTTGTTTAGGGGCTTTAAGGCACTGGGGATGAGATTGTACATCATTAACTGGCTGAAGATAGACTAGCTTGGAGAATCGGTGAAGAGACCTTCGTCCAGCAGTGGACCGAAATAGGCTGAACAGAACAGAACAGAACAGAAGATCCTCCAGAACCTGCCAATAAGTCACAACATTCTAAATAACCCTGCCCCATCTTCTGTCCCTCAGACAACTCGAGGATGAACACAGAAGTAAACAGTCCCAGTAAGATGGAGCATCTCCACCCCCACAACGTCCAGCATTCGAGACGAGTTTTCCTCCTCCTCCTCCTCCCCCCACAAGAATCCAGACGAATTGGCACTGCGCTAAATACGTAGAAGGGTATAATTATGACAAAGCGCAGATAAGCCAACCCCCCCCTCCTCCAGATCATTTCCTGTTTAGCGATGATAGTCCGTCTCTTCCGAGGAAGGAGGAGGAGAACGCAATCCTACGAATCGTCCCCGGCGACGGGGGGGGGGGCATCTATCACCGGGTGCCACCGTGGCACCTGCCCACAACCTCCCGCTTCCCGTGGAACTGGTCAGAAGTGTCCATAAATCTACGGGAAGCAGCAGCAGCACAACCCCCCCCCCCCCTCAAAAAAGATCAATAAAAATAAAAATAAAAAATCCAGGCCTTCGGTGAAATACGGCCCCGACCGGCTCGCCCAACTACGAAGATTTAAAACTAAACGCTACATAATGCGCAATTACAGCAACCCACCACCACAAAAAAAAATGCATTCACTCTAAATCATCTACTCCTCTCTTTCCTTCCGAGTGCCGGTTCCCCCTACCCCTCCTCCCTCCCCACCCATGTGCAGAGAGGAGGATGTCTCCTCGAGACGACGGACGGTCTATATCCCCTCTCCTTCCTGGCCCCAACACTCCTCAACTGTCATTCTCGTTGTTCTCCAGGCGCACTCAGGAAGTCCCCGGTGTGCGGGACCGAGGGGGTAACATCACGGGCAGGGGGCTATATATCACAGGTGTGTGTATTCAACCTGCCACGCACCCACACCGTGGTTCCTGCACCTCAAACCCCGCTCAGTCGACTCGGCACGCTGCCTGGATTTCTCGGCATCCCGGTTGCCGTCCCAAAGGATAAGAATGCAGCACTAGACCATAAATAGCGTATGGATAGACAGGGAAGAATCTACATTACATCTATCTTATTTAAGAATGGAATTAACTTAGAGCAGCTGTTTATTGACTGAAAATTACAAATCTCAAAAAAAAAAATGTTTCAATCCTAGCACTAGTAGGACCTTTCTCAAAGGCTGAACGGTTGCACTAAATGGATTACACCTCAACAATTATCATTTCAAAACATTAAAAACATGATGTCTCTTTTCTTTTCTTTCACTATCAGCTCAAATAAGCCCCAAATAAAAAGTTTCTTAATGTCTACTGATTACCTCAATATTCAATTAAAAATAATAAATAAATAAATAAATAAATAAATAAAAAAATAAAAAATAAAAAATAAATGAATACTTTTTTTACTTTTGCAAAGAAAACTTTATTCCGTCCGCGGCTTAAATAAATAAATAAATAAAAAAATAAAAATCACTAAATAAATAAAAACCATCAAGACACCACTAAGATAGAATAAAGTGGAATGCATAAATAATAGATTAGAAGAGATTTACATAAAAAGACTGGTCAGAAAATAGAAACTCATTAGAAACTGAAAATACAACAACATTGACTGAGAATAGGCAGTAACTCAGTCACTGACCTAACAATATCATCCCATATCATCCGATTGTATCCTAATACCACTGACACTTCTTTGCTTGTGAAATGCCCCACGCACACACACCCTTCACATTATCATAATTGATATCAGGGCAGGAAAACATTCTAAATACTAGTGCCGGTTTAAAATAGCATCCTGCATCGTGCTTTCCCCCAAATCCTCCGATACCCCTGGGATGTAGCCGACACGCTGGTCCCCACGTGGCGCTGCAGTCTGAGCAGACTCCGCGTGCTGGATTACCAGACACAATGAGGCCCAATACTCTGAGGGGGCACGCGAGACAGGGATTGCCCTCAATCTAAAGGACTCTCCATCTCTCTCTCTCTCTCTCTCTCTCTCCCACCCCACCTATCCCTGCCACTTGGCAACTCAAGAAACCCTGACTGGGTTGGAGGATGCTTGCCCGGGCAAGGGCAAGGCTCAGAGGGAAAATGGCAGGAGAGTGAAAGAAACAGACAAGACACAGAGGGAGAAAACAGCGACAGGGAGAGGCAGAAAGACTTGGGGGAAAGAGAGAGAGAGTAGAGAGTAGAGAGTAGAGAGAGTAGGGAGTAGAGAGAGTAGAGAGAAACTGGGAGAAAGGGGGAGACACAGAGGGAGAAAACAGAGACAGAGACAGAGAGACTTGGGGGAGGGGAGAGAGAGAGTAGAGAGAAACTGGAAGAAGAGGGGAGACACAGAGGGAGAAAATAGAGAGACAGAGAGACTTGGGGGAGTAGAGAGAGAGTAGATAGAGTAGAGAGAAACTGGGAGAAAAGGGGAGACACAGAGGGAGAAAATAGAGACAGAGAGACTTGGGGGAGTGGAGAGAGAGTAGAGAGAGTAGAGAGAAACTGGGAGAAAAGGGGAGACACAGAGGGAGAAAATAGAGAGACAGAGAGACTTGGGGGAGTAGAGAGAGAGTAGAGAGAGTAGAGAGAAACTGGGAGAAAAGGGGAGACACAGAGGGAGAAAATAGAGACAGAGAGACTTGGGGGAGAGTAGAGAGAGTAGAGAGAAACTGGGAGAAAAGGGGAGACACAGAGGGAGAAAACAGAGACAGAGAGACTTTGGGGGAAGAGAGAGAGAGAGAGAGAGAGAGAGAGAGAGAGAGAGGGAGTAGAGAGAAACTGGGAGAAAAGGGGAGACACAGAAGGAGAAAACAGAGACAAAGAGACTTGGGGGGAAGAGAGAGAGAGTAGAGAGTAGAGAGTAGAGAGTAGAGAGTAGACAGAGATATAGACAGAGATACAGACAGAGATATAGACAGAGATATAGACAGAGAGATAGACAGACAAAAAGACAGAGATAAAGACCGATAGAAAGACAGAGGCAGAGACAGATAGACAGAGAGATAGACAGAGAGATAGACAGAGATATAGACAGAGAGATAGACAGAGATATAGACAAAGATACAGACAGAGATATAGACAGAGAGATAGACAGAGGCAGAGACAGATAGACAGAGATATAGACAGAGAGATAGACAGAGATATAGACAGAGAGAAAGACAGAGGCAGAGACAAGATAGACAGAGATATAGACAGAGAGATAGACAGAGGCAGAGACAGATAGACAGAGATATAGACAGAGAGATAGACAGAGATATAGACAGAGAGAAAGACAGAGGCAGAGACAAGATAGACAGAGATATAGACAGAGAGATAGACAGAGGCAGAGAAAAGATAGACAGAGATATAGACAGAGAGAAAGACAGAGGCAGAGACAGATAGACAGAGAGATAGACAGAGAGATAGACAGAGATATAGACAGAGATATAGACAGAGATATAGACAGAGGCAGAGACAAGATAGACAGAAGGAGAGACAAGGTATGTAAGAGTTGACTTGGCTATGTGCCACTCACTTCCCCCGTGGTGTCAGCCTGCAGACAGGCCAAGCACAGCGCAGAGACAGCATTGCTGCACAGCAGACAGCAGACAGACAGACACACTGCCCCACAGACAACCCCACGACTCCCTACCTCCCTCCCATCCCATCCCACCCAGCCCACCTCCATCCGCCACGGTGGGCAATTGTCAGCAACTGCCATTAGAAAAACACCACCTCGCGCTTGGGATCCCCCACAAAAAAAACCCAACAACAACAACAACCCAAACGGAATGAGAGGGTCAAGGTATCTTTTTTTTCTTTTTTCTTTTTTAAAAGCCGCACGGGGCGACGGGCGCAACTGTCAACCTCAAGAAAACTGGCTCCCGTTCTCACACATACACCATCAATTATTACTTCTGACAATGAAAACAGGCCCTGCATTGAGCCTATTATAACTGCGTATACGTACCGAGCCGTGGAACGAAGAAGGAAAAAAAGGGAGTTCAAGAGCAGAAGACGTGATTGATTACAGAGGACAAACACCGATTATGTTCTTGAACGTCCAAGGTTACATTCTGCTGTTACTCCCATGACGGTGGAGAAAGGGTCAAAATGTCAGAGCGATGTCTTGCAGTAATCCTCATTTCCAGTGAGTGCCATGGAGGATCAGGCTCATTCAAACATCATCGCGTGTGTGAGAGAAGGAGGAGGAGGGGAGGAGGGGAGGAGGAGGGGAGGAGGGGAGGAGGAGGAGGAGGAGGAGGAGGAGGAGGAGGAGGAGGAGGAGGAGAAGGAGGAGGAGAAGGAGGAGGGGAAGGAGGAGGAGGAGGAGGTGGAGGAGGAGGAGAAGGGGAGAGGGAGGAGGAGAAGGGGAGGAGGAGAAGGAGGAGAAGGGGAGAGGGAGGAGGAGGAGGTGGAGGAGGAGGAGGAGGAGAAGGGGGAGAGGGAGGAGGAAGAGGAGGAGAAGGGGAGAGGGAGGAGGTGAAGAGGAGGAGAATGGGGAGAGGGAGGAGGAGGAGGAGAGAGGAGGAGAAGGGGAGAGGAAGGAGGAGAAGGAGGAGGAGGAGGGGGGGGAGGAGGAGGAGAAGGAGGAGGAGAAGGGGAGAGGAAGTAGGAGGAGGAGAATGAGGAGAAGGAGAAGGAGGAGGAGGGGAGGAGAAGGAGGAAGAGAGGAGGAGGAGAGGAAGGAGGAGGGGAGGAGGAGGAGGGGGAGGAGGAGGAGAAGAAGGAGGAGGAGGAGGAGGAGGAGGAGGAGGAGGATGAGGAGGAGGAGGAGGAGGAGGAGGAGGGGAGGGGGAGTAGGGGCGACATTTTCTGGGGGGGAGGATTGGAACAGGATTTTTCGTAAGGGGCCTCTCTGCACATGTTTGTGCCGACTGAGGGCAGTGTCAGGTCTCACCATCTCGTCTCACACTCACATTCACTGGATTTGTGTCTGGAACATTGCCGGCTAAAATCCCTGTCCGCACTGGACTTAGTTTGGGAAAACTAACCGAGCAACTTGATCATTTTAAGTGCAATGCGGATAGCCCAGGACATTTTTCCTCCCAGGTAACTTACCCGACTCGAGCGGGTAGTTTTAACCGAGTGACTTCTTCCCAGAAAAATCAACCGAGTCGAAAAGTCCAATGCGGACGCGACGTTGTGCGTTTGTATGCGCCGGTCGGTCGTGCTTCACCGGTCGTAATGGTTCATTTTCCCACGTCGATAGTGCAAGTGCGGACGCCGAGAAGATTTACCCATTGGAATGTTACCCAGGGTCTCGGTTAGAGATGATTCCCTCTCGTGGCAAATAAGTATTAGAATCAGGCCCAATAACAAAAACAACCGACAGGCCATCAACTCTGTTCCAACTCGCCGATAAATTCGTCACCACCTTTGCGCCAGTACCTCCATTGTTCGTAAAGAGGATGGTGTTTTCCCATTCAGTGACACCGCCTCTCTAGTGACCCGTGGAACCAAATAAATGTACGAGACAATTTAGGACCACTTTCCGTGTTCTTTGCTATGTTCCATAGTGGGTTTAGCCGCGGCTTAAAGGCCCAATACAACATTGGTAAAGGTCAAAAGATTGCCACAGTTTGTGTGTTAAACCATTAAACATCCCAAAAAAGCAATCCTGCGAAGGTTTTAGCTCAAATGGTGATCTGAGGAAGTAGAAAAAGGTAAAAAAAAGTCATGGTTTTTGCACCATTCTGTATAGTGTAAGAAATAGTTTATGACTTGCAAGTAATAAACTATTTGTCGATGTTTGAGTGAAGATTTCTAGGGAAGTACAGCATCCCAGACCGTAAGATTTCAACATGAGGATTCTATCATGACCATCTACTAAACTGTGTAAATTGGAAGGAAATCTGTGGACATCGATGTTTTCCAATCTTCCCAATGTTGGGCCTAGCAAGGACCTTGCAATATGCATTGGCTACGGTTGGTTAATATAGCAGGCCATAAGATCAGAGCGGTGCTCGCAAGGGTATTGAGACTAGGGACGCTTTGCAGCTCCCATGGTGTTGCAAGAACGTGTTTTTGTGCCTCTGGGCACTCGTCAGTTGCAGTAGTGATCTTGGCAGATCCGTTCATCTCAGGACATCCGAATTCAGAGTGCTAGCGGTGTGGCTATGCATCGTGCTATGCATCGTGCCACCCCGAATCCTCCACAGATTTCATATCAATTCAAAGACCTCCTCTCAGCCCACCACAAAACAATGTGACCCGGCACAGCATAATGAGAAATAACCCCCACTTTTGAGATTTTGAGATTTTCTAATGATGTGAAAGAGTATAAAATTAGCTTTCAAATGATATCAAAAAAATTTCCGTGTGAACTTTGTTGTAAATAGTACAAGGGGAATTGGCTCGTTCATTTGGTACCAGACACAATATAGCAGTGCCATACTAACTCCTCGAAAGCGGCCATTCAAAAAGGCAGGAACTTTACATTTGAAAATGGCCTAGTGTAACTGGTAAGTAAAATAATTTTTAAATGGTTGATTACACACGACTTTTGGGGGATTCTAACTGGCAAAATGATAACGGGTGATGATATATAAAGTAATACACAAGAAAATGTTGTGAAAGTACTTACTAACTAAAATGACCAAAAATGCAAAACTCAAAGCCGCCGTGGACAGACGGGTGAGTGTGGCGTGCGCATGACTTACTGTGTTCCCTGACCATGACCAGGTCGTACGAGGTCATTTCGCATAGCCTGGTGTCCAGATCCAGGGCCACGCCGGGCTGGTGCTCTCTCTCCAGTATGTAGTCCGGACCTGTGTGGGGTTACAATGACACATAATGGCAGGGAAACTTGAAAATCATCGCTGGATTCCAGGCTATGGTCAGGAGTTGATCGTGAGCCAACTTCTGATGAACAAATAGAGCGATGAAAACAACGGCAAAAAACAAATAAAATGAACACGGCAAGAATTTTCTTCACTTCTTCCACAATAGAGCCAACCAGAACCTATCTTAGGAATACTTCTGCTAAAAATGAGGAATCACAGAGCAAACTACATAGGAATAAATGTGTGTTTCCAAGCCAACAATCGGAATCGGTTGTCGAGAGCTTGTAAAAAGTGATACATTTTTACAAAAAAAAGAGGAATGATTCCTCCAAAATAGGATTGGTTGGCAGCTATGCTTCAGTTCTACTGCATATCTACTGCTAATAGGGATGGGAGTTTATTGCCTTTTTGTTTGAGTCGAGTCGCCCCTCCCCTTTGTGTCTGTCTCTATGGTTTGTCAGCCTTGGCTGGCACGAGCCCTCCGCCACTAGCAGGTGTATAGAGGCTTGTGCCAGGCTTCAGACTCGTCACCCCCTCCCTGCTCTATTTGTCAGCCCTGGCTGGCAGTCTACCACCAGTAGAGATGGGGACATTTCCCCTTGCTTCAGACTACTCACCCCTCCCAGTTGTATTTGTCAGCCTTGGCTGGCAGTCTACCACCAATAAGAGATGGAGGCTTATGCCTTGCTTTAGAATATTCACCCCCTCCCCATTCAATTTGTCAGCCCTGGCTGGCAGTCTACCACCAGTAGGGATGGGGACTCAGTCACCCTTGCTTCAGACTACCCACTAACTTATATATGTCAACCTTTGCTGGCAGTCTACCACCAATAGGGACGGAGGCTCATGCCTTGCTTTTAGAATATTCACCAGGCAGTCTACCACTAATAGGGATGGGGGGGGGTCAGGGTGTACCTTTCTTTAGAATAGTCACCTCACCCCCTCCCAGTTCAGCCATTTGTCAGCCTTGGTTGGCAGTTTTACCACCAGTAGGGACTGAGACCAACACCCTGACACGGTCTAGTCCCATTACTTATGTCTCGGCTGGCAGTCTACCACCAATAGCGATGGATGCCTTGCTCCAGACTGACTCGGTAGTCACCTCTTCCCGGTTGCGTTTTTTTTTTTCGTAGGAGGGTTAGGGGCAATTATTTTTTTTTAAACAGAAATGGGCGTGTCGAGTTGTTTTTAAAGAAAATTACGACAGAAGAAGATTACAGCACGCCTATTTATGCCAATTGCCCCTAACCCTCCTACGAAAAAAAAAATCGCTTCCCGGTTCAACAGTATATGCCGCCCTTGGCTGGCAGTCTACCCAAAATAGGGATGGAGGCTTACGGAGTATACATACACTAGAGCTCAAAGGATGCTTCAGATATAAACTCCCCCCAGTTCTTTCAGAACAGATAACTTAGCAATCCGTGGACATGATGATAATGCATCATACTTAAAGATTTCTCCCCAAAGCAACCCCTTTGAAGGAACACTGTCTCATAATCTGCTGCGGTGCGGTAAAAAAATCTCAACTCACTACTTCCGTATCATCCAACTATCTTGTACTGCCTCTAACACTTCAACCATTTGTAAAATATCGACCCCCCCCCTTCCTCCTCCAACAAAAACAGTCAGGGTGTTATTTCTTTCCCCCTTTTACAAGTAAAAACAGAACAAAAATGCGTAAATTTGCTTAGGATACGTGAGTGAAGTATCATCGATTGCTTTGGTGTAATAATTGACTTTTTTTTCGTCCCTGCTCTCCCCCCTCTCCTTTCCTCCGGCGACACCAAAAGAGACTCTCGCCCGGTCCGTGGACCAGAGGAGCCAGCCCCCCCTTCTCGTCAAGCTCGGGGGTGTTTAATTGAGTTCTCTCCCGTCCAGTCGAGTCGCGGAGCGTGGTCGACTGGACCGTCACGCGGGCCGGGGACGCGCGCTTCGGCGTTTCAGAGAACATGGGAGAGCTGTGTATAATATCCCGTCACCGCCTTCCGTCTCGACCCGAGTCTGCGTACAAACAAACCGTCTCCGCGCGGCCGGCCGAGCTGTGAGTGAGTGATAGCCGCCGAGGCGTTGCTCTGTGCACACAGTGGCCGGGGGAGGGGGATTGAGCGGTATTTGGCGTGTATGCCTGAGCTAACCTGATCAAACACCTTAACTGATTTGCTGCGGTTTAGACCCAGAGTCCTGTCTCTCAATCGTGGGTTTTTTTTTAAGAAGTGAAAAAAAAAAAATTATAAAAAAATTATAAAAAAAAAAAAAAAAAAAAAAAAAATCCAATGTGAAATTCATGAGTAAATAGCTATACGATCCTGGAGTTTTTCACACACACAAAAAAATCAAAAATAAAGAGGGCCTGACGTTTCGATCCTAGCAGGACCTTTCTCAAAGGAATGATGATAATATGTTTATAGGTATGTTGCGATCTCCTTCAGGTATTGAGTGGACAGCTGTGGTGTACTTCACCAAATATCGGGATTGCTTGCAAAAATGTTACTTAGTAGATAGCTATATTAGATTCTGGAGTTTTCACAAAATTTGAAGAGGGCCTGACGTTTCGATCCTAGCAGGACCTTTCTCAAAGGAATGATGATAATATGTTTGGAATGTTACAATCTCCTTCAGATATTAAGTACTTCTCCAAAAGTTGTGATTGCTTGCAGACATTTTAGTAGATAGCTATATAAGATTCTGGAGTTTTCAAAAAATGAAAAAGGGCCTGACGTTTCGATCCTAGCAGGACCTTTCTCAAAGGAATGATGATAATATGTTTGGAATGTTACAATCTCCTTCAGATATTGAGTACTTCTCCAAAAGTTGTGATTGCTTGCAGACATTTTAGTAGATAGCTATATAAGAGTCTGGAGCTTTCAAAAAATGAAGAGAGCCTGACGTTTCGATCCTAAGAAGGACCTTTCTCAAGGTCAGGATTGGGACTTGTGAGTTTTCATTTTTATGATAGGACAACAAAGGAAAACCTACTAGATTCTGGCTTGAGATATCAAAACTCAGCCACCTGAGTGAGCTATCCAGTCCTTGGGCCTCAAACATCTTTCTGAGTTTGGTATGGGCCAAATCAATTGTGTTCCAAGCAACTTGAGTTTTTCTTTTGGAAAATCGCCGAACACAAGGCCCACAGCAAGCCACTCAAGGGGATGGCTGAGAAGGAGGGGTGAAGGAGAACAATTTGTGGTAACATCACCAGGGATTCCATCCCCTTAGAGTAGATGAAACATCCCTCTTCAAGCTTTCTCTCGTGCTTCGAGAGAAAAAAGTCCAAACCTAACCAGGCTTCTAATTTCCGTTTTTTCCTGAGATCAACGTGCTCTTTTCTTTCAGCCGTCATGGAATGCGCGCTGCACTTAAACACTATGCACTTGAATGTCACGTTTCCCTGGAAGCCTTCCATTTGTAGCTATGCTCAACTAGCTGAGCATTTAACAAGCACATTGCGCAGTGAGCATGAACGACCTCTAGCAGGAAAAAGCGGTTTGTGACGGGCAGTGTGGCAGAGTAGTCCTTGCTTTATCCCCTCCCCTCC
>OX465111.1:18668507-18691007 GCA_949987565.1 Luidia sarsii | reverse complement strand
CGCGGGAGTGGATGGACGGGGAGGGGAGGCGAAGAGAAGGAGGAGGCGGACAAGAGTTAGGTCAGCCGCAGGATGGAGTGGAGTGTGTGTTGCCGGGGGGGGGGGGGTTTCAGAGCGGTAGGGAAGGATCCGAACGAGCCCAGCCCACCAGCCCATAGACGGAATGGCGTGGACTCTCCACATAATATAGAAGCGCAGGTGCTAGACCAATGTTACCGTACACCACGAGTTCACTACTAGTCAGGTGCCTTGGCTCCCGATCGTCAGAAGCCGCATTTCCACAGGACTTATTTTGGTCAAAGTGACCGAGACTACCTTTCCCATTTTAAGTCCAGTGGAAACGGCCCAGTTAAATGTCCTCTCGAGTTACTTGAACCGAGCCGAATGGTTACTTTTACCGGCCAACCTCTGCCCAGTAAAAGTGACCAGGTTAAGTTGAACCGAGCCGATTAGTCCAGTGGAAACGCACCACTCGGTAAAACGCGACTCGGCGTACGTGCACTATGCACAAATAATTCTTGCCAGCTCGGTTACTTTAACCATCGTCTCGGTTAAATTGACCGACTCAAAAGTCCAAGTGGGAACGACGGTCAAATTTGACGATTGGAAATTCAACAATCGTCTCGGTTAAATTTTAGTCCAGTGGAAATGCGGCGAATACCCTCCGAGGAAGTGACTCCGAAATGGCAGCCTTCTGATTGGCTCGGGCCTAGACCACCCGACCTCTGACCCCGTAAGTCTATTTTTTTCTGCTA
This sequence comes from Luidia sarsii, assembly GCA_949987565.1. Lineage (NCBI taxonomy): Eukaryota > Metazoa > Echinodermata > Asteroidea > Paxillosida > Luidiidae > Luidia > Luidia sarsii. Next base: position 18,690,252 of record OX465111.1, on the reverse strand, counting down.
CGCCAAATCCGATAACATGGGGGGTTAAGAATTGGGGTCATGCTGTCTCCAGATAAGAATCGAGGAGGAATCCTTCATTTTCCAGAGGCGGGATCCCTGACTGCGGAGGCCTGGCAGAGATTTTGGAAAGCAAGCCCCCGAGCTCTAACCGATAACGATGTCTGGCTAGGTGTCATCTCGTCATGAAATCCCCCTCAATACTGTCTGGCACTGCAATAGCTACATACTTCCCAGTTCCCGCCATCTCAAAGCAATCTTCTTCAATCCAACCAAAAACCCTCAATCCGTGCTTCTTTCCTCTACACAACATTGGTAAGATTTAAAATGACGGCTTGGATTTGATCTTTAACTTGCGGAGTCTCTAATCCATGCAACTGTAACAGAATCATTCCCAAAGATTTGTAAAGATTTGAATAAAAATCTGAGGATCTGAAGTGTGCAAGGTTTGAATGTTTTAAGTTCATTTAAAGCCCCTACACAACATTGGTAAGATCGAAAAACAGAAATGTTCACAGATTTACATGAACCTTATACAATTTGAAGATGGTTATAGTAGAAACCTCGCACTGAAATATTTCTGCCTAAAATGTTGTATTTTGGGAGAAAAGAGTAAAAGAAATAGTTTACGTCTCATCGAGATCTAAACTATTTTTCGGAACAGTACGGCGTTCAATGCTGCATTTTCGCGAAACAAATAAAGCGGTTTTCACGATTTTCTCGAGACTCGGTTGGCGGATTGAGCTGAAATTTTCTCAGGTGTGCTATTTCATGCACATGTTGGATCAGACAACGTATGGACGCTATTCTTTGACCTCGACCAATGTTGTGTATAGGGGGCTTTAATTTCTTCAGATCATCACTGGATTTCTTCACCGCTACACTGCTCTATCTTATGTCTGCATCTCTCGACTGCCAGACTGGTTGACTTTACTGATTAACACAATGACTGACTGAACAAAACGATTGACTATTGCAGTGGAACGTCGCTGTAAGTGTAACGAACATCCCGGGATCCGTGAAAATTGTGTCGGTATAGCGGTCGTTCGTTAAAGCAGTTGCGGCCGCATATCCAAGGACGTAAAATCGGGAGCCAAAGGGCATGTTCGTTATATAACCGAATGTTCGGTATACCGGCGTTCGTTGTGGTGACGTTCCACTGTACTTATATAACAAATAGTTTCTTTTGGTCAAAACCTTGGTTTTTCATTTTTCACTGGGACCTTGCATATTTTATCCAATGATATTAAAGGCCGTATACAACATTGGTAAAGGTCAAAAGATTGCCACAGTTTGTATGTTAAACCATTAAACATCCCAAAAAAGCAATCCTGCGAAAGTTTTAGCTCAAATGGTGATCTGAGAAAGTAGAAAAAGGTAAACAAATCGTCACGGTTTTTGCACCATTCTGTAGTGTAAGAAATAGTTTATGACTTGCGAGTAATAAACTATTTGTCGATGTTTGAGTGAAGATTTCTCGTAAGATTTCAACATGAGGATTCTATCATGCCCATCTACAAACTGCGTAAATTAGAAGGAAATCTGTGGACATCGATGTTTTCCGATCTTCCCAATGTTGTATTGGGCCTTTAAGCACCGTTTACAGCTAGATTGACAACCACAAGAAACTAAAGACTAAACAAAAAAGAATGAACAACGCATGGTGCTTTACATTTATCTTTTCATAAGATCAACGGTCCCTTGTTTTTCAAAAAACCTTAGATTATTGTATACAAAAATTATACAATTATATTCGTAAAGGGGATGGAAAAGGGTGAGTTTGGCTTGGTGGGAATTCGTAAAGGGGATGGAAAAGGGTGAGTTTGGCTTGGTGGGAATTCGTAAAGATGGAAAAGGGTGAGTTTGGCTTGGTGGGAATTCGTAAAGAGCATGAAAAAGGGTGAGTTTGGCTCGGTGGGAATTCGTAAAGAGCATGGAAAAGGATGAGTTTGGCTTGGTGGGAATTCGTAAAGGGGATGGAAAAGGGTGAGTTTGGCTTGGTGGGAATTCGTAAAGAGCATGAAAAAGGGTGAGTTTGGCTTGGTGGGAATTCGTAAAGAGCATGGAAAAGGGTGAGTTTGGCTTGGTGGGAATTCGTAAAGAGCATGGAAAAGGGTGAGTTTGGCTTGGTGGGAATTCGTAAAGGGGATGGAAAAGGGTGAGTTTGGCTTGGTGGGAATTCGTAAAGAGCATGGAAAAGGGTGAGTTTGGCTTGGTGGGAATTCGGTAAGGGGATGGAAAAGGGTGAGTTTGGCTTAGTGGGAATTCGTAAAGGGGATGGAAAAGGGTGAGTTTGGCTTAGTGGGAATTCGTAAAGGGGATGGAAAAGGGTGAGTTTGGCTTAGTGGGAATTCGTGAAGGGGATGGAAAAGGGTGAGTTTGGCTTGGTGGGAATTCGTAAAGGGGATGGAAAAGGGTGAGTTTGGCTTGGTGGGAATTCGTAAAGGGGATGGAAAAGGGTGAGTTTGGCTTAGTGGGAATTCGTGAAGGGGATGGAAAAGGGTGAGTTTGGCTTGGTGGGAATTCGTAAAGGGGATGGAAAAGGGTGAGTTTGGCTTGGTGGGAATTCGTAAAGGGGATGGAAAAGGGTGAGTTTGGCTTGGTGGGAATTCGTGAAGTTGATGGAAAAGGGTGAGTTTGGCTTGGTGGGAATTCGTAAAGGGGATGGAAAAGGGTGAGTTTGGCTTGGTGGGAATTCGTGAAGTTGATGGAAAAGGGTGAGTTTGGCTTGGTGGGAATTCGTAAAGGGGATGGAAAAGGGTGAGTTTGGCTTGGTGGGAATTCGTAAAGGGGATGGAAAAGGGTGAGTTTGGCTTGGTGGGAATTCGTAAAGAGGATGGAAAAGGGTGAGTTTGGCTTGGTGGGAATTCGTAAAGGGGATGGAAAAGGTTGAGTTTGGCTTGGTGGGAATTCGGTAAGGGGATGGAAAAGGGTGAGTTTGGCTAGGTGGGAATTCGTAAAGGGGATGGAAAAGGGTGAGTTTGGCTTGGTGGGAATTCGTAAAGAGGATGGAAAAGGGTGAGTTTGGCTAGGTGGGAATTCGTAAAGAGGATGGAAAAGGGTGAGTTTGGCTTAGTGGGAATTCGTAAAGGGGATGGAAAAGGGTGAGTTTGGCTTGGTGGGAATTCGATACCTAGGTCTATGACCAACCACAGTCTACTCATGCAGTAAGCGTAATATACCAAACGATCCCGCATATATTATAATGGTTGGAAGTGCTGGCCATTAGTTATAATATGATATAGGATACTACACGTCATTTTTCATCTAATTTTTTTCCCCCTCCAATTTCAGATATGCCAATCATACCGGGCTTTGACTCAGCCAGACTGGCCGGTAATTAGGTGAAATTAAGAATGGAACAATTAGTCCTTTGTAACGCAATCCCCCTCGGACCTGGAGGTCCCTCGCTCTTACCCGACCCAGAAATATGCCAGCGATATCTCCGCTTCCTTTTCTCTTCTGACAACACCTGGCTAATTTTAACCCAGCCCCTAATTGCCCTTTGCAGGTCAAAGAAAACATAACCCCCCCCCCTCTCCAAACCAACAAGAAAAAAAAACCACTAACCTCCCCGAAAACGAGAAATAAAAGAGAAATAAATAGCCAACCGGTGGATTTCTTAATCAGTAGCGGCTTCTCCGTCAGTCAGTGAGTCCGGGGAAGGAGAAAACGGCGAAGGAAGATAAAAGAGAGAGAGGGGGGGGGGGGGAGGGAGAGAGGGAGAGGGAGAGAGGGAGAGAAAGGGAGACTGGATAACTTACCTGCCGTTGGTATGACTCCCTTTCGCTTGCGCAAAGCCCGGACTAAGATCTCGCGGAGCGTGGTGTTAAGGTTGTCAACAGCCACTTTGGATTCCCCGTCCGATGATTTTCTGCAGCGCACACGGAGAGCGGACGGACGGAGGGAGAGAACAAGGCAGGGAGTGGAGATTAGGGTGCCATGACGATAGATGGGTACCGACCACATAGAGGAGATGGAGGGGAGGGAGGCAGGCAGGCATGGAGGGAGGTACGGATGGAGGCAGGGAGGTAGGGAGGGAGGGAGGCAGGCAGGCAGGCAGGGAGGCACGGGTGGAGGCAGGGAGGTAGGGAGGGAGGCATGGATGGAGGCAGGGAGGCAGGGAGGGAGGCACGGATGGAGGCAGAGAGGTAGGGAGGGAGGGAGGCAGGCAGGCAGGTAGGGAGGGAGGCACGGATGGAGGCAGAGAGGTAGGGAGGGAGGGAGGCAGGCAGGCAGGTAGGGAGGGAGGCACGGATGGAGGCAGGGAGGTAGGGAGGGAGGGAGGGAGGCATGCAAGCAGGCAGGGAGGCACGGGTGGAGGCAGGGAGGTAGGGAGGTAGGGAGGGAGGGAGGCAGACAGGCGGGGAGGGAGGGAGGCATGGATGGAGGCAGGGAGGGAGGGAGGCAGGGAGGGAGGCAGGCAGGCGGGGAGGGAGGCAGGCAGGGAGGCAGGCAGGCGGGGTGGGAGGGAGGGAGGCGGGCGGGGAGGGAGGCAGGGAGGAAGGCAGGGAGGGAGGCAAGCAGGGAGGCAGGCAGGCAGGGAGGTAGGCAGGGAGGCAGGCAGGCAGGGAGGCAGAGAGGCAGGGAGGCAGGAGGCAGGGAGGGAGGCAGGGAGGGAGGCAGGGAGGGAAGCAGGGAGGCGGGCAGGCAGGGAGGCAGGCAGGGATGGAAGCAGGGGGGAGGCAGGGAGGTAGGGCGGCAGGGGGAGGGAAGCAGGGAGGGAGGGAGGAAGGGGGGTATAGTGGTGGGTTGAAGGAGGCAGAGGTTGGGCTGCATTGGGTACAACAGCCTTCAACGTCTGGTTCTGTTTTGGTAGAGGGAAGGGGGTTCGACCAGAGGTGGGGGTAGATTTGGGCTAGGGGAAGTAGGTAAGGGAGAGGTGAAGAATTTGCCCATTAATTCCCCGCGGGCTATAGTTACGATCAAGCGCCTCAACAAAGGTGCACTCTAAATTACCCAAAGGATAATTCAAGATACTGACCTCTGTGGATTTTTTTGCCATTTTCAGTTCAATTCACAGTTCATTCCATTGTAGAATGAAGAACTAAGTGATACAAAAATGTTGCAATTTTTGTACTGTCTAAAATGACCACAATTCACAACAACAAAAATTGTGGGACTGACATTTTGACACTGGTAAGACCTTTCTCAAAGGCAGGCTGAGTGAGACAAATGATTTGTTTGGACGTCATTTACTGTGGGCTAGGAAGGCACCGGGCGTGTAATACATGCTGACGGAAAAGCTGACAGATACACTTCGTACTTAAACCATGCCATTGCAATCACCACGGTCCCTTTCAAATTCTTGCAGCAATAAAAGAAGAAGAAGAAGCTTGCGTCAATTGCTCGTTTTCAACATTCCTGACTTTCTGAGGCAGTCATGCGATTCGGGGGGGGGGTGATGGGCAGAGCAGCGGTCAAAATTTTCATTCAATTTTGTCCAAAAGATGACGGGTGTGACTTGGTTCAGGGCTCTTTAAACACAAATAAAACTGTCAGGAGTTGTCAAGTAGTCGTGGAGAGGAGGAGAGCTGTCTTCCGAATGTGTGTGATGCTATCAAGGCTACAGCTTCACTGTAAAAACGAACTGCACCTCATGCACTTCTGCAATGGCACATAATTTTATTTGTCCCAGAATCATGAACACTTGAGGCACCTATACTGTACTTCAAGCACATTGAAATACTGTAGCTCAAGCACACGGAGCATTGCAGTCGCTTGAGCAAAAATCGGATGAGCTGCATGAAGTGAAGAATATCTGTTTATTGTACCTCAAGCACATGGAGTGAAAGTGAGCATCACCTCGTGCGCATGTATCGTGCACCATGTGCCTCAACATACTTCATCCATGTGCATGATGTGAGCACCGTGTTTACAGTGTCGGCTTCGAAGCGTCGTCACAGTAGGTTGGATTCCACCGCACTGGCGGGGGGACTGACTTCGTGAAAATGCTGCAGCCATCCATCACGGCTCAACTTCACAAGGCAAGGTTACATTGGATTATCTACCACTGCACTGCACTGTATAAGTTCTGCGATGAATCTTCCTATAGTATCATGTCCTCAAGGCTTTACAAAGAGCGTCCAAGGCCCCAACTTTCCCAAGGCCACTATTAAAATGGCAATGGGCCACTAAAATGACATCGGGCCACTAAAATGACATTGGGCCACTAAAATGGCATTGGGCCACTAAAATGGCATTGGCAACTAAAATGGCACTGGGCCACTGAAATGACATTGGGCAACTAAATTGGCATCAGGCCACTAAAATTGCATTGGCCACTAAAATGACATCAGGCCACTAAAATGACATTGGTCAACTAAATTGGCATTGGGCAACTAAAATGTCATTGGGCCACTAAAATGCCATTGGGCCACTAAAATGTCATCAGGCCACTACAATGACATCAGGCCACTAAATTGACATTGGGCCACTAAAAATGGCATTAGGCCATTATAGCTTTCCAATCCACAGCATCTCACGTGTTCTTGGCTATCAGGAGAACCGCCCGGTGGCCAAAAAAACCGCTCTTGTGTCCCAGCTCGGTATCGAATCGCTTGAGGTCAATCTTCAGAAACATTAGCTAGCATTTTTCAAAGTAAAATTTATTTCCACATTGAAAAAGAAAGAAAGAAAGAAAGGTATATTTGTATGAACAGAATGATGTGGAGGCATGTTCCGAAAAAGCGGAAAAGGAACAGCCTAGAGACTAAAAATCAAAAACAAAAGCTTTCCAATCCACAGCATCTCACAAGTTCTTGGGCTATCAGAAGAACCACTTGGCGCCCAGAAAGGATTGATACCAAAAGTGCTCCCAGACGTTTGGGGCAAAACGACTCGGATGGGGGTCTGGTCTTGGAATAAAAAACACCCCTGAGGCGGCCCATCATCCGCTCTGGAGGTTTGAGGCGTCTGGGCCGAGACTCTTAGAGGGAACTGACAGGGAGGAGGGAGGAAAGAGAGAGGCACAGACAGACCGCATTATTCAGCCATTGGTAGAACAACGGAAATGACACAGCAATCAATAATCACCGCCATTTTTTTTTTTTTTTTTTTTTTTGGAGGGGGGAAGGGGGGAGAGACGAAGTATACAGACACACAAAAAAGCCTTGAAATATGAAACATGACTAGGTTGGTTTTCAGCCATGTGTTCGACTTAATCGCAGGGGCGGGGGATTAGCCTCATGTTCTAGGAGGGTCTTAGACGTGCTACCCTGGTCTGCCACAAGTCCTTGTCATAACATTTGGATCTAAACACAACAGTACAAGACCTGACCCGGCCCTTATTTCTTCTGGAACTTTGCTTGTGCTGATGTGCCGACAGATTTGCGGGGCGTAGTTTCATTTTTAGCCAGACCAAACTCCCAACCCCCCTCTACCATCCTCCCGCAAAGACACCAGTCTACATTAACAGAGATATCAAACTTTCATGGAAGATACACGATAGTGAAGTAACGCTGCTGTACATTTCACCCTCTAATCCTGCTGAGAAGTCAATACAGTTTCTAAAGCCGCGTTTCCACTAGGACTTATTTTGGTCAAAGTAACCGAGACGATGGTTACTTTTCCCATTTTAAGTCCAGTGGAAACGGCCCAGTTAAATTTCCTCTCGGTTACGTTAACCGAGCCGAATGGTTACTTTTACCGGCCAACCTCTGGCCAGTAAATGTGACCAGGTAAGTTTAACTGAGCCGATTAGTCCAGTGGAAACGCACCACTCGGTAAAACGCGACTCGGTAAAATAACCACATCCGGCATGTACTTTGTGTATCCGGCTGACCCTTGACCCCCCCCCAAAAGGACGGTCAAAAGGACGGTCAAATTTGAGCACAAGAAATTTAACCATCGTCTCGGTTAAATTTTAGTCCCGTGGAAACGCGGCTGTACATCAACACCGCAAGATGTTTGAGTTTCCATGGGTTAAAGCTGACATTTTTCTGTCGATGTTTGAGTGAAGATTTCTCGAGAAGTACAGCATCCCAGACCGTAAGATTTCAACATGAGGATTCTATCATGACCATCTACAAACTGTGTCAATTAGAAGGAAATCTGTGCACATCAATGTCCAATCTGTTCAAAGTTGTATCGGGCCTTTAAATTAAAGTGCGGTGCAGTCAGCTTGAAGCCATCTTCTAGTTAGTTGTATCTAATGAACAGAAGGTTGAAGCCCTACAGATATACAGCAGAAAGCTTATGTGCTAGCACACACACGCCAGCAAAGATGGTTCACTTTTTGAGATGCTTCTGTCAATGGGCTGGCCCAGTAAGCAAGAGCACTTGAATTCAACAGTGAAGTTATCATTGATTGAGTTACTAAGATGGTGGTTCACATGTGAGGTATGGAATCCTGAAATTCTAGGTTTTAAAAACCACAGGACTGTCCAATGAAATTTGAAGGTTTGCATGGTGAGAATATCAGGATAAATAGGTTTGCGGAGACACCATGTAAATTCTCTTTTGTGAGTAAGTGTGGTTCTGAAAAGAACCGGAGGAACTCGACGTTTCGAACAGTGTGCTCTGCTCGTCTTCAGGCGAATCTTTCTCCTTCCAGGACTGTCCAGTTAGCCACCTCCGTTTGGCCTGAAGTGAAGGGCAAGCTGCAGATCATTTGGCCGTAAAATTGTCAAAAGGATCCCATCGCTGTGATCTAATCGAGCCCTGATGACAGCAGTCACGACTCACATGATTTTTTTTGTAACCTCGTCAAAAAGCCGTTTATAAGACAAGGTGCATTCGACAAACCCCTCGACGCTTTTTTTTTTGGGGGGGGGATTCAAAGTTTCTGCCCAAAAATGGAAACGGAGTTCTTAAATAAAAAAAGTGCATCCCTAGCTCTGCCCTCTTCTCAAAAAGCCAGAGAAATCCTTCCACACCCCTACGCCTCCCTCAGGGGTGGGGGGGGGGGTCGGAGTTGGGGCTGTCTGTACCCCCTTTGCCTTCACAGCTCCACATCCCACGGGGAAACCGGCTCTCAAATCACCACTCACGCTCAATTTGTAGCCAAGAGTAGAGTAAAAAAAAAAAAAAAAAAAATTAACACACAAAAATAATCATCGTGCATTGTGAACAAGTAGGCGAGGAATTTCACCTGGTGTACATTAAGGTACTTCCGGTGGCTCTGCGTACGTGCGTGCGTGTTTCGGGAGCGCACTGCTCAGCGCTTTCTGTCTGGGATGCTGCCGCCCGCGAGCAAACGGGGGGAACCGCGTCTCGGATAAAAAAAGACTACGGCACTCAGTACAGCCGCGCTGCGACGGCACGCTAGATCCCAGCCCCCGATAACTGTTTTGACCCTCGCTCCGATCGTAGCCCCCCAAGGCCCCTTGCTGTTTGGTTACGGAGTATCGGCAGATTGCATCACCTGAGGCTTTGTCTTCGTCTCTGATCGCCAACATTTTGTAATCGGTGAATTCTTCTGACCCTCGTCCATTTCCTGAGAGGCTTCAAGGCAACTTCCCCCACCCCTCCCCCACCAAACCCCATCGAGGCAGACTGGAAGTGACCCCACTATTATATGGAGCGTTCTTTACGTTCGTCTTATCTCCCGCGTGTCTCGTTCCGAGGACCGAACCTCAGCCAGGTCGGGAGGGGGGAGGGGGGGAGGGGGGAAAAGGGGGAGAGGGGAAGAGAGGGGGAGGGGGCTAATTTGGAAATCGGAGGGCCACTCTCTGTGATCCGATGATGGTGAGCTGCACTCTTGGCTGGCCAGGATACGAATGATTCAACACGGTGTTGTTTGAGATGATTCACACACAAAAACAGATAGAGGCGCTAGAACTTTGGAGAGCAGAGTGTACTTTGAGTCATTAACCTCCGTGGGCCACACCCCCACCCCCATCCCCTGACTTTTTCTCCTCTCTTGTTTTGCGGATTGATGTTCCAAACCCCTCCCCCCCCTCCTCCTTCACCACATAGAACAACTATGAGTGAGTTTTGGCAAACTGTTACTGTCACTACACTTGCACTTCTTGCACTTTCTTCAGCACGGTCTTTCAATGTGAATCCCATCTGATCTGGATCCTAGCAATCATCAACTTAAACGTGCTAAAAGGGGTTTCTGCTACTTTGAGTGTTCTTATTTGTCTCGGGAGACGCAGAAAGGCCTTGATTTTTCTCCTCTCTTCTCCTCCTCCTCCATCTCCGCCTCCTCAATATCATCCTTCTCCTCTCCTGCTCCTCCTTCTCCCGTCTTCTTCTCATCCTCCTCCTTCTCCTCCTTCTCTTCATCCTCCTTCTCTTCCTCCTCCTTCTCCTTTCCCTCCTCCTCCTTTTCCTCCTTCCCTCCTCCTTCTCCTCACCCCCTTCTCCCTCTCCGTCTTCCATTTCTTCTCCTCCTCCTTCTCCTCCTCCTTCTCCTCCTCCTTCTCCTCCTCCTACTTCTCCCCTTTCCTCCTCCTCCTCCTCCTTCTCCTCCTCTTCCTCCTTTTCCTCCTCTCCTCCTTCTCTCCATCCTCCTCCCCTTCTCCCTCTCCGTCTCCCTTTCTTCTCCTCCTCCTTCTCCTCCTCTTCCTCCTTTTCCTCCTCTCCTCCTTCTCTCCATCCTCCTCCCCTTCTCCCTCTCCGTCTCCCTTTCTTCTCCTCCTCCTTCTCCTCATCTTCCTCATTTTCCTCCCCTCCCCTCCTTCTCCCCTTCCTCCTCCCCTTCTTCCTCTCCGTCTCCCCTTTCTTCTCCTCCTCCTTTTCCTCCTCCTTTCCTCCTCCTCCTCCTCCTCCTTCTCCTCCTCTTCCTCCTTTTCCTCCTCTCCTCCTTCTCTCCATCCTCCTCCCCTTCTCCCTCTCCGTCTCCCTTTCTTCTCCTCCTCCTTCTCCTCATCTTCCTCATTTTCCTCCCCTCCCCTCCTTCTCCCCTTCCTCCTCCCCTTCTTCCTCTCCGTCTCCCCTTTCTTCTCCTCCTCCTTTTCCTCCTCCTTTCCTCCTCCTCCTCCTCCTCCTTCTCCTCCTCTTCCTCCTTTTCCTCCTCTCCTCCTTCTCTCCATCCTCCTCCCCTTCTCCCTCTCCGTCTCCCTTTCTTCTCCTCCTCCTTCTCCTCATCTTCCTCATTTTCCTCCCCTCCCCTCCTTCTCCCCTTCCTCCTCCCCTTCTTCCTCTCCGTCTCCCCTTTCTTCTCCTCCTCCTTCTCCTCATCTTCCTCATTTTCCTCCCCTCCCCTCCTTCTCCCCTTCCTCCTCCCCTTCTTCCTCTCCGTCTCCCCTTTCTTCTCCTCCTCCTTTTCCTCCTCCTTTCCTCCTCCTCCTCCTCCTCCTTCTCCTCCTCTTCCTCCTTTTCCTCCTCTCCTCCTTCTCTCCATCCTCCTCCCCTTCTCCCTCTCCGTCTCCCTTTCTTCTCCTCCTCCTTCTCCTCATCTTCCTCATTTTCCTCCCCTCCCCTCCTTCTCCCCTTCCTCCTCCCCTTCTTCCTCTCCGTCTCCCCTTTCTTCTCCTCCTCCTTCTCCTCATCTTCCTCATTTTCATCCCCTCCCCTCCTTCTCCCCTTCCTCCTCCCCTTCTTCCTCTCCGTCTCCCCTTTCTTCTCCTCCTCCTTTCCTCCTCCTCCTTCTCCTCCTCCTCCTTCTCCTCCTCTTTAAGCCACCTAGACCAATACCTTTTTTGTTTCAGTCCCATTCTTAATTTCTTTCCTATTCTAAATAATTTCAGATTTCGAGGCTGAAACCCAGCGGAGAGGTGGGCCAAGTTTTCGATGGAATTTTTTTGGGTGCTGCTGCTCATTTTCAGGGCTGAAACCCGACGCCTAGCTTTCAATAGTTGGAATCCACGTGGGACCCACGAAATGTCAGTATAATATGGAGTTGGGGTGGGGTGGGTGGGGGTTGGGGCAGAGTTGCGTTTTACCCTCCACAGCAGCCCTGTACACAAGACGAAAAAAGCTCTCCGACAGGCCGGCATGCCTGGTACCCATTATCCACACCGGTTGCATTGTTCAACACGGCCTAACCCTCTCTGCGCGACCGGCCAATCACTTATTTGATTAGGGGCGCTGGTAACCGGCCGAGTTTCACTCCCAACATCAATCCGGCCGTTTTGGGGGTTTGCCTTTTTGCCGACAGCCGACACAACCTTCGGCGAAGCAGAGAGAGGGGGTACAGGAGGAAGAGGGGAAGGGAAAACGGCAATCGGAACGATCGAGCAATCCCCTCCTAAACATTCTCACCCTCATCCCAAGCCCAGCCAAAGTGGCCTAGATTATTAATATCATCACCGGCCTCTTTTGAGGAGAGAGGAGGAGGAGAGAAAGAGAGAGAGGGGGAGGAGGGGGGGGGGAGAGAAAAGCTCAATGTACTGATACAACCTTTCAACTGGTGTGACAGCACCGGCCTACCCCTGTGAGAGGAGAAGGATGAAGTATTTAGGAGAGGGTGCCCGAGGCGAGGGAAGGCGAGAGGGGGGATACAGGGGGGGAGGTCTCTTTCCTCCCCCACTTCTCCCTCCCTGCGGGCTCCCCTACGGAGGGGAGTTGGGGAGGAGGCGAGGGGCGAGGGGGTGGGAGAGGGGGAGGCAGGGTGAGAACAGGCTAGGTGGTGTGGTGGAAGCGGAGAGGTGGCGTGAGCCAGGAAACGTAGCCACATCTCGGGGCCTGGATATAGCCGATCCCTCGGGGCTCTTCGGGGTAGGGGTAGGGGGGTGAGGATACTCATTTGTATCGGGGGAAGATCTGCGGGCAGAGATTAAGGACTCGCTGACAGAGGCTCCCGGTGTACGAGGAGGAGGAGAGGGCAGGCTAGGCCCTCTCCCCGCGCAAAGTGCAGCGAAGCAGCGGGCCGGGGGGCGGGCAAGCAAGACCTCGGGGTTCATCCAGCTCCCAGCCTTAATCCCGACGTCCTGATTAGGACCTGATCACCTCCCGAAACGATGCAAACGCGGTGGGCTTCCCTCCCTCCCTCCCTCCCTCCCCCTTCCACCTCCCTCACCCCCAACCCCTCTCAGTCTCACCCCAGACATCCGCATCTGTACTTGCCCTCAGACCCCTGGCTGGTGTTCGTACCTTTCCTGCTCACTCCTCACGCGGCAGCGAAACCCAGACGGCATCGCGACTCGAGAGCCGGGCAGCGATACCGAGCAACCAGGCTGAGTGAGATCGGTGAGCAAGCCGCGTACGAACTGCAACAATCAGAAGCTGTTGTGCAACATGCAACGACAAGAACTGTCATGGACGAGTTTTTTTTTTCTCCCCTTCTTCTGCCGTCGACGTCTAGCTCTTAGATCCTGACTAGCCAACGACCCACACGACCTCCCCATCCTCCTCCTCCTCCTCCACCCCCACCCCCCTTACATCAACACAGAGGTCAGACGTCGTCTTTTTCAAAATTTGGGAGGAAGTCTTGTCTGGTCAGGACAACACTTGAAGAGTGGATGTTTCCTGGGACGATGAAATGTGACCCTGATTTATAGACAACCCTCCCCCCAAACACACACAAAAGGTCACAAAGAAAAATGAAATAGTGGCATTTCTTTCCCATTCTCCCAACTTGTGACTAAAGACTGTGACACAAATCTCTAGACTTTAGGAGACTTTGTTCCAAATACATACAGGCAGACAGTTTCAATCTTCGCTATCTCGCCAGACGCATGTCGATAGCCAGCCAGCCAGCCAGCCAGCCAGCCAGCCAGCCAGCCAGCCAGCCAGCCAGCCAGCCAGCCAGCCAGACAAATACAAAAAATGAAGCACTTGATCAATTAACAAGGCATTCACCTTGACAGGCACTGAGTGTAGACGCATAGGCACTTGGTTAACCATAGTAGGGCCTTGACTAGCTTTCCATTCAACCATCGCAAACTAGCTCAGCAGTCTGACAGTCAGGTAATCAGTTAAGAAGGGAGTTATGCAAGAGACAACCCGTGAGGCAAGTACACAATTACCCATTACACCAGGCAAGCGTATTAACTGACCTTACCATCACCTAACCTATACATTCGACTAACCTCACAATCAGCTAACCTTACAATCAGCTAACCTTACAGTCAGCCAACCTTACAATCAGCTAACCTTACAGTCAGCCAACCTTACAATCAGCTAACCTTACAACTAGCTAACCTTACAATCAGCAAACCTTACAATCAGCTAACCTTACAATCAGCTAACCTTACAATCAGCTCACCTCACAATCAGCTAACCTTACAACCAGCCAACCTTACAATCAGCTAACCTCACAATCAGTTAACCTTACCATCAGCTAACCTCACAATCAGTTAACTTTACCATCAGCTAACCTTACCATCAGCTAACCTTACAACCAGCTGACCTTACAATCAGCTAACCTTACAATCAGCTAACCTCACAATCAACTAACCTTACAATCAGCTAACCTTACAATCAGCTAACCTTACAATCAGCTAACCTTACAATCAGCTAACCTCACAATCAACTAACCTTACAATCAGCTAACCTTACAACCAGCTAACCTTACAATCAGCTAACCTCACAATCAACTAACCTTACAATCAGCTAACCTTACAACCAACTAACCTTACAATCAGCTAACCTTACAATCAGCTAACCTCACAATCAGCTAACCTCACAATCAGCTAACCTTACAATCAACTAACCTTACAATCAACTAACCTTACAACCAGCTAACCTCACAATCAGCTAACCTTACAATCAGCTAACCTTACAATCAGCTAACCTTACAACCAGCTAACCTTACAACCAGCTAACCTTACAACCAGCCAACCTTACAATCAGCTAACCTTACAATCAGCCAACCTTACAATCAGCTAACCTCACAATCAGCTAACGTTACAATCAGCTAACCTTACAACCAGCCCACCTTACAATCCGCTAACCTTACAATCAGCTAACCTCACAATCAGCCAACCATACAACCAGCTAACCTTACAATCAGCTAACCTTACAACCAGCTAACCTTAAAACCAGCTAACCTTACAATCAGCCAACCTCACAATCAGCTAACCTTACAACCAGCTAACCTCACAATCAGCTAACCTCACAATCAGCTAACCTTACAATCAGCTAACCTTACAACCAGCCAACCTTACAATCCGCTAACCTTACAATCAGCTAACCTTACAATCAGCCAACCTTACAATCAGCTAACCTTACAATCAGCTAACCTTACAACCAGCCAACCTTACAATCAGCTAACCTTACAATCAGCCAACCTCACAATCAGCTAACCTTACAACGAGCCAACCTTACAATCAGCTAACCTTACAATCAGCTAACCTTACAACCAGCCAACCTTGCCTTACAATCAGCAAACCTTACAATCAGCTAACCTCACAATCAGCTAACCTTACAATCAGCTAACCTTACAATCAGCTAACCTTACAATCAGCCAACCTTACAATCAGCCAACCTTACAATCAGCCAACCTTACAATCAGCTAACCTTACAATCAGCTAACCTTACAACCAGCTAACCTCACAATCAGCTAACCTTACAACCAGCTAACCTTACATTCAACATTGACAGTCAACCCTTTGTAAGGACACCTTAAATTCTGGTCAGTAAGCTGTCTTGTATTTTTTCTATATGGCTTGATGTCTCCAAAATCATCTGAATCCAGATCTCTACCCAATATGCTGTAAGAATCACAGTGTTTGCATCCAAGCCACACAAGAGAGTATAGGTGTGCTGTTATGAAGTTCACCCACAATATCTTGCATGTCATTCTACCTAAAAAAAAAAACTCTCTTCCCTAGAATCCAGCTCTTCCCGTCGTGATCCCTTTTAAAGGTGGAAAAAAACACCCCGAAAACACTCTTTCAGATATGGCAGGGGTGTCTGAAAAAGATAAAACCCCCATTATCTAATGGAAGTCGGAACCCCAGAGGATCAAAGGACTTCCCCTCCCAGATATTGGCAGGAGCGCTCAGAGACCAATATGTGGTCTCTAAAGACTAAACGTGCGATGAGCAGCAGCGAAGGAAGGGGGATAATACCGTGCATGCATGCATGGGGGGTTAGGGGGGGGGCTCCGCAGGTTGGCACTCTTTAACAGGTGACCCGTCTAGGCACGGCCAGTCAGGACCTCCGAGTGTAAATTGAGCGGGACAGAGTAATTCCCCGGCCAAGACTTGAGGTAATTAAATGGGCTAACGCTCATCTCGGACAACAACCAACCCCTTCAACGAGACTGAGAGATAGTAAGGGACGCGGGGAAAAAAAATTGTCAAAAAAAAAAAAAAAAAAAAAAAACAGAGAGAGAGAGAGAACGAAATCAACTGGATTATACAGCTCCAGCAAAATCAAGATGTCTTTTTCTTTTGAGGCTTCTGGATGCTGGGGGAAGTGAGCGCGAGCGAGGGAGAGATCTTGAATAGGGTCAGTAGATTGGGAGTGACTGGGGAAGAGGGTACGGGGATCTGAGCGGGGGGTAGGGCGCGGGGGAGGGGGACCCGGGACTAGGCTCCCTTCTGCCCGGCCCATTATATTCACGGCACGCCAAAGTTGTCACAAGAAATTAACGGGAGGTGTAGGGACTAATGCAACCAGGAGGTGTTGCTTTCAGTTGCCAAGTGAATTTATGTTGTCTGACATTTTAATGGACGGGCAAGCATTAAAAGCAGGTTCTCTGTTTCGGGGATAGGTGTTTTTTTCTTAAGAGTGGGGGGTGCCTCTATTCCTTTTCGTCCCCTTTTTTTCAAGAATAAAGAAAACTACAGTTACATTTGGAATGGAGACCAAAGCACTCCGACTTAATTTAAGGCATTCTTCTGAATGGATCCTAAAATAAAATGGAAACAAAGTTGAATAACCCCCCACCCAAAAAAAAATCCAAAAAAAAAAAATCTGAAAGTCTTGAATAGAACCGGTTCGTGCTTTACTGTGAAGTCCATGTTTTTTTCTTGAACGACATGTGAGTTGGCTTTTTGGCTGATTTTTCTCTGTCGGTCCGGGTATTATGAGCTGGGTTCTCTGTTCTCGGCCTTAGTCACAGTGACCACCTCCTCAGACCTTTCAACAGCTCTGCCGACCTATCTCAAACTGGAAATTAGGAATCAAAGAGCAAACTTGCATAGGAGCATATTTCCAAGCCCAAATCTTTCAACATCTGTTGTCAAGAGCTTGGAAAAAAAGTGATTTTTAACCAAACTGAGGAATGATTCCTCCAAAATAGGAATGTTAAAATTTAGTGGGCCTGACCTTTCGATCCTAGCAGGACCTTTCTCAAAGGCAGAGTGACACGTCAGGCCCACTAAATTTTAAGATTTACATTTTGGTAATTCTAGTCAGTAAGCAGTTTGCAACATTTTTGTATATCACCCAAAATAGGAATGGTAGGCAGCTATGTTTCAAAATGCAGTCGGTTGACTCGAATTAGAATTTCCCATGCAGCCTGTGCGAAAATATTGGCCAAAATTCAATCCATGTCTCGAGTACCGGCGTGTTCCCTCAACAAATTTCCCAAATTTGTCAGGGTCATTTTACACCCAGGAACTCACTGCGGGGGAAAGACGTTGCTCAACTTGGTATTAACCCGCTATCCGTGGTCTCTGGGTTCTGTTGCACAAAGCCTTCGAAATCCACCCCACGTTGACTTGAAGCGGCCACGGCGGCACTTGCTCCCATATCACCGCCCGCACAGCATCCATAAAACCCTTAGCTGCTCTTCTTTTTAAGCTCCGAAGAGTTTGATGAAATCAACTGGTTGACAGTTCTCCCTTCCCCTTAGCCTCAACCCCACCCCCCCCTTTCCTCCGACATGTCCTAAGCGTCTTAACCTTGCTTGAACTTCATGCACGTCACATGTGACCTTGCCCCTGTGGCCTTGCCCAAAAATAAGCAGAATACTGCCCCTGTTCAAAGCCCCTACTCAACATTGGTTAGATCGAAAAACAGAAATGTTCACAGATTTACATGAAACTTACACAGTTTGAAGATGGTTATAGTAGAAAACCTCGCACTGAAATGTTTCTATCTAAAATGCTGTATATTTTTTTTAGAAAAAGAGTACATAAATAGCTTACGTCTCAACCCCAAGATCTTTTCGGAACAATTCGTTGAATGCTACATTTTCGTGAAACAAATGAAGCGGTTTTTCACTATTTTTCTCGAGACTCGGTTGGCGGATTGAGCTGAGATTTTCACAGGTGTGCTATTTCATGCATATGTTGGATCAGACAACGAATGTATGCTATTCTTTGACCTCGACCAATGTTGTGTTATCCCTTAAAAGTCTTTCTTCCAACCATTTCATTCAATTTTTCTTCTCGTATGAAGACTGATTGGTGAAATATGCTCAACTAAGAAGTCGGTTTCCAATTAATTAACCAACATATGTCTTCCCTTTTGTGCAATGGATAAAAAAAGGTTAAAACTCCTTCCTGACTTACAGGAAGGCCCCTACACAACATTGGTCGAGGTTAAAGAATAGCATCCATACGTTGTCTGATCCAACATATGCATGAAATAGCACACCTGTGAAAATTTCAGCTCAATCCGCCAACCGAGTCTCGATAAAATCGTGAAAAACCGCTTCTTTTGTTTCGCGACTAAAATGCAGCATTCAACACCGTACTGTTCCGAAAAATAGTTTAGATCTCGGTGAGACGTAAACGATTTCTTTTACTCTTTTCTCCAAAAATACAGCATTTTAGGCAGAAATATTTCAGTGCGAGGTTTCTACCACAACCATCTTCAAACTGTATAAGTTTCATGTAAATCTGTGAACATTTCTGTTTTTCAATCTTACCCATGTTGTGTAGGGGCTTTAAATGATCTTAAAACATTCAAACCTTGCACACTTCAGATCCTCAGATTCTGATTCAAATCTTTACAAAATCTTTGGGAATTATTCTGTCACAGTTGCATGGATTAGAGACTCCACAAGTTAAAGATCAAATCCAAGACGTCATTTAAAAAAAGAAAAACAACCGCACATAACTCTGAAGAAGAAGAAGAAGAAGACAAATCAAGAAGCATACGGCACGCACAAAGTGGAGACGATTACAATGCTTGGTTAGGCCACGATGCAGCCACACCGAATGTGACAAATGTTGGCTCGGGTCTTGTGAATGCGTGTCGCTCTCGTGATAAATCATCCGCGGACAGATTTTCGCCGTCTGCGCTCTGCCGAGATTTTGGAATGCACCGTCATACGACGACGGCCCGCCGCGTCCCAACGAAAAGGTCAGACACTTACATCAGGAAAGTCCTCATTATTCCAACCCTGGCTCATCCCGTAAGGGTCACCCCCTCCTTAAAAAAGAAAAGAAGCTATCCCCTACTAGGCAGGAGATAGGAAAAACCGGTGGAGCTGTGAATTGTGTAATACATTAATACTGTACGGTGACGAGCAGTTTCAAGACTGTACTGTAACCAACATGAAACATGGTTCCTGCTTTCCACAGAAATCTGAAGACCAAAAGATCACGAATTTCCAAGCGGAAAATGTGACGATAATCTACGGCATTTAACACCGATTGTGTATACACTGCTACTGCCAATGTCAGAAATTGTCAGGGATGCAAAGCACAGTGCTGTGCATCTGTCTGTATTTCGTAAACAGCATCAAAACTCAAAAGGGTTTCAATAACTGCACCAAAATCTCGACTTCGATGGCTTTCCCCTAATAACATTTCTCAAAATTAATTTCCATGAATTTCTCATGATATTTCTTCATGACCTTCCCCACAATCTTCCATGACGATGGAAACTCTGATGCAAGTTGAAGGAGTTTAACTTATTATACCCTTGTTATCCTGAGCTACTGATCACTGTCTCTAGTTTGACGTGGTCATAAGGTGATAGGCCTATACAAAAATGTTGCAAACTGCTTACTGACTAAAATTACCAAAATGAAAATCATAAAATTTAGTGGGCCTGACGTCTCGATCCTAGCAGGACCTTTCTCAAAGGCACTCTGCCTTTTGAGAAAGGTCCTGCTAGGATCGAACCGTCAGGCCCACTCAATTTTTTGGCATGTGTAAAATGGTGACTCACTTTTTGGTGAGAAAAAAAAAACAATTCTGTGAAGCTTGGAAAGAAGTTACAGGGCCGAGATAGAAGGTGAGAAGTGAATCCTGTGTCCACTGCACAAAAGTGCACACAATATTTTTTTTTAATTTAGTGGGTATGATGTTTCAATCCTAGCAGGACCTTTCTCAAAGGCAGAGTGACAATGCATTCTTGTGTAATAGGCCTATTCAAAAAGTACAATCTGACAGACTGAAAAGGGAACATCAAAAATTAGTAGGGCCTGAGGTTTCGATCCTAGCAGGACCATTCTCAGAGGCAGGATCGAAATGCCAGGCCCTCCTAATTTTTTTCATACTCCCTCTTTTCGGTCATTTTAGTCAGTAAGCAGTTTGCAACTTTTTTTGCGTATTACTGACCGAAAAGGGTTTTGAATAATGGCTTTTTCAGTTTAAGTTTCACCTTCCTAATAACAATTTTTTTGCCGTCCTCATTTCACACACCGATGGAACTTAATAGTGGGGTCTAGTTTTTTTTCAGATACCATGGGTTGGAAGGAATCAGTGCATGATGCCGATGCGAGACCTCATCCCTCTATATCCCTGGCAGGTTCAGGCATAATCAATCTCGCAGATGCCTTTACTAATGAGCGTAGGAGAATCTAGGCATAGGTCCCCTGTGAACCCTTAACTCCCCATCAATTACCAAGACTTGAGAGGTGGGACTGGAAGGTAGAGGAATGGGGGAACGCTGGAAGAGAGGTGGGAGGGAGAGGGAAAGAGGAGAGAGAGGAGAGGAAGAGGAGGGAGAGGAGAAAGAGGGGAGAGAGGAGAGGAAGAGGGGGAGGAGAGGGGAGAGACTGGGATTGGGGAGAGGAGACAGAGATGAGATGGGAGAGTAGACAGAGATGAGATGGGAGAGAGGAAAGAGGAGAGAGGAAAGAGGAGAGGGGAGAGAGGAGGGGAGAGGGGAGAGAGGAGGAGAGAAGAGAGAGGGAGAGGAGAGAACAGAGAGGGAGAGGGGAGAGGGGAGAAAGAGGGAGAGAGGGAGGGGAGAAAAGAGGAGAGAGAGGGGAAGAGGAAAGGGGAGAGAGAAGAGTGAAAGAGGGAGGAGAGAGGAGGGAGGAGAGAAAGAGGGAGATAGATAGGAAGGAGGGGAGAGAAGAAAGAGGGATAGAGAGGGATAGAGAGGGAGAGAGGAGGGAGAGAGAAGAGAGAGGAGGGAGAGAGAGAAGAGAAAGAGGGGAGGAGGGAGGAGAGAGGAGGGAGGGGAGAGAAGAGAGAAAGAAAAGGGAGAGAGGGGAGAGTGAGTAGGGAGAGGAGGTAGAGTGGGGGAGAGAGAGAGAGAAGGGAGAGCAGAGAAAGAGGAGGGAGCGAGAGGAGAGAGGAGAGAGAGAAAGAGTGGGATGAGAGAGGGAGAGAGAGAGAGAGAGGGGGGGAGAGAGAGATAGGAGGGAGAGAGGAGAAAGCAAGGAAGAGCAAGATGATCTGAATAACACAGGGCTGCGGCCAATACTCACATGTTCACCACACAGCCGTCTTGTCTTGACTCCTCACTGTCTTCCTCGTCGGGTGTGTCTAGAGGCACCAGGGCCAAGCAGTTGAAGCCAAACTTAGAGATGGCCTCCCGGTTGTCCAGGGCGGGGAAATCGGTGTCCACCTCCCCATCCTCCTCCGCTATCATCAGGCAGTAGGTATCCACGCTGTCCCTGCAAAAGTAGGAAAACCATTTTCAAAAAACCTCGGCTGTAGATCCTGACGTCTCTGGTCATATTCCTTTCCAACGATACTCTGCCAGAGTGATAGGAAAATTGCTGGCCACCGCTGGATCGACTCGAATGACTGAAATCCTCGAAATCTGAAAAAAAAAA
>OX465111.1:18661007-18666007 GCA_949987565.1 Luidia sarsii | reverse complement strand
GATTCTACTGAGATTTTTCTGTTGAAAGGTCCTGAGTGACAAGGACAAAACAGATACAAGAAGGAAAGGTGTAAAGAGTATCTGTTTTGTCCTTGTCACTCTGCCTTTGAGAAAGGTCCTGCTAGGATCGAAACGTCAAGCCCACTAGATTTTCAGATTTGCTTTTTTGGGTAATTTTAGTCAGTACGCAGTTTGTAAGCATTTGTGACCCGGCATAGCATAATGAGAAATAACCCCCACTTTTTAGATTTTGAGATTTTCTAATGATGTGAAAGAGTATACCATTAGCTTTCAAATGATATCAAAATTATTTCCGTGTGAACTATGTTGTAAATAGTACAAGGGTACTTCGCTCTTTCATTTGGTACCAGGCACAATATAGCAGCGCCATTCTTACTCCTCAAAAGCGGCCATTCAAAAAGGCAGGAACTTCATGAAAACAGTACACAAACACTCCCCCCAAATACTCGTTTTTTTTCAACATTTACAGGCGGATTTCGGAAAAATCCTTTGGACATAATATCCTCCAATACATTAACTTTCCGAAAAAAAAATAAAAAAAATTATCGAATTGAAAAGATACTTTGACTTAAGGCGTTGTTTATTCGAAAAGTGTTTTGGTGAGATATTCCTCATGTCACTGTGCCGGGTCACATTTTTGTGTATCGCTTGTTTCTTGATAATATCCATTGTATCGTGTATTATCTGTTTAATGGTGTGCAGATCCATTGGATAGTCCTTTTCGACACAGTTAGTCAGCTCACAGAATGATGCACCATCCGCAGACTAAAAAAAAAAGAAAAAAAAAAGACAAATGCCTCACAGACCTCTCGAAGACATTCCTGTCAAGGTGGGAAGCGAGATGGTCCCGCGAACGGCGGGTGAAAAAAGTTCCTTGGCATCGGCACCCGTGACTCATCCTCTAGTTTTCAACCTGGGCTCAGGTGGATACGCCGGGAAGTACGGTCGGCGAGCTCGCCCCCGTGACCAAAAAAAAAAATATGGCCGACCCTCAGCGCCTCTGCCCGCAAACCCTTTCCCCCGAGTGGCGTCAATAAGCCCCGTAGTCGTGAAACTTCCATAAATTTCGCTTGAGAGCCGACGACCATTTTGTCCCTCGGACACATTCAGTAGTTTGTGGGGGGAATTGTGGTCTTGTTCCGAATCGTGTCTCGTTATACTGTTGGGTGACACTCCTGCTAAGAAACTTAGCGTCCCTGACCTAGAATTGTTTTTTAAAATTTCGCTTGACAGCC
This sequence comes from Luidia sarsii, assembly GCA_949987565.1. Lineage (NCBI taxonomy): Eukaryota > Metazoa > Echinodermata > Asteroidea > Paxillosida > Luidiidae > Luidia > Luidia sarsii. Next base: position 18,664,751 of record OX465111.1, on the reverse strand, counting down.
GATGAACATTTTTCCCTCGGACACATAGTTCATGGGGGAATTGTGGTCTTGTTCCAATTTTTGTCTCGTTATACTGTTGGGTGACACTCCTGCTAAGAAACTTAGCGTCCCTGACCTAGAATTGTTTTTTAAAATTTCGCTTGACAGCCGATGAACATTTTTCCCTCGGACACATAGTTCATGGGGGAATTGTGGTCTTGTTCCAATTTTTGTCTCGTTATACTGTTGGGTGACACTCCTGCTAAGAAACTTAGCGTCCCTGACCTAGAATTGTTTTTAAAATTTTGCTTGACAGCCGATGAACATTTTTCCCTCGGACACATAGTTCATGGGGGAATTGTAGTCTTGTTCCAATTTTTGTCTCGTTATACTGTTGGGTGACACTCCTGCTAAGAAACTTAGCGTCCCTGACCTAGAATTATTTTTTTTAATTTCGCTTGAGAGCTGATGAACATTTTCCCCTCGAACACATAGTTCGTGGGGGAATTGTGGTCTTGTTCCAATTTTTGTCTCGTTACTATTGGATGACACTCCTTCAAAGAAACTCAATGTCCCTGACCTGGAATTATTTTTAAAATTTTATTTGACAGCCGATGAACATTTGTCCCTAGGACACATAGTTCATGGGGAAATTGTGGTCCGTTTCCAAACCTTATCTCATTACAGTTGGATAACACTCCAGCTAAGAAACCCAGTGTACCTAACCTAGAATTGCTTGAAGAATCCCTGAACATTCCCCTCTGAATTATGAAATTTTGTACTTTTTAGTACTGCAAATGCATTGTATTCACTTTGTACTAGTATGTGCTGTTTGGCTGTTGGCATGGTGCTGCGCCATCTTTGTTAGCTTCCTCGAATCAGCAGTGGTAAACCAAACCATGTTCCACAGCACAGAAAGGGTACCAGACTAATTGCCGGTATACAGGTTTGGTTTTGAAAGTGGGGCCTTTTTTTTCCAAAACCTGGCTTAGGCTCAGGCTCCGGCTTTGTAAAAAAAAAATTATAAGTACAAGGCATGAAAATGGGAGGCCTTTGGATTTCGGTTTTGGAAGAAAGACATTCGGTTTTCATAGATATAGCATGATGTTTTCTGAATTACGCTCAGATTTGAAAAGCTTCAACTTCAACAAAGATTCTCCTTCTTCAATTCTCAGCTTTTGGATAGCAGAGACAAGGCTGGAGCCAGAGCTAGAGCTAGGATTTTTTTTTTTGGGGGGGGGGTGGGGGGAGGTTGGGGTAATTGGGTCCCCGCGCTGATTGGAAGGGAAAAAACTCAACAGCCGCATCAAGAGCCAAGGCTCCACTGAACACCGTCATCACCATTACGGCTTGATGGATGCAGTAGACGCACGAGAGGGGAGTCCGCGCGTCATTATCCGTGATTTCCATAAACTCGCCGAAGGAGCGCGGGCCCGGTGTCCTGCCAAAAAGTGTCCCTGCCAAATACTGTCCGCTCATTAGCATACTGATCGCTGATTGGTTAGCGTTAGGACTAGGATTAGGGTCGTTAGGGTTAGGGTTTGGATTAGAATTAGGATTGGGATTAGGATTAGGGGTAGGATTAGGGTTGTTTGGGTTAGGGTTAGCGTTACGGTTACAGTTAGGGTCCAACGGTACCAAAGTGCCCAACGTTGCGTGTGTTAGGCCAGCAACCATACACAACGCGTGTGTAGTGCGCAACCATACCCCAACCACGGTGGTTGAATGTCATACGTATTGGACCAATCAGCGATCAGTATGCTAATGAGTGGACACTATTTGGCAGGGGACACTATTTGGCATGACACCGGGACTGACCGACTTACCTGAGTTTGGGCTGGTAGCCTTTGTTGGTGTAGTGCCAGCAGATGAGGCCAATCAGGTCCAGCACCTTGGCATTGCCCACCACGTAGACGGTCAGCGGGAACTCTCTGGCGTCGCCCTCGCACATAGCCAGGTAGATGTCGATCTTCTTGATGCTGCTGCTGCTGGAGTGGGCCTGGGTATAGTGGGGACCAGTCAGTCCGAAAACAAACACAGAGTGGGAAGAGACGGGACACAATCAAGCAACGAAAATAAACCCCTTGCCTTGACAAAAAAAAATAAAAAAATGGTCCCCCCCAAAAAAAAAATAAATGTTTGTTTCTTTAGAAGTGGGTGCAATCAGTACTGTTATTGTGGAATGCAGGACTGAATACATTCTGTGGAATTGATCTGAAAGATTATTTTGTTTAAATGGTAAACATTTACGCGTGCACTCTGTTCTATACCAAATTAAAGTCATTCCAAAATGAAAGCGAATACCGGTGTAAAGAGAATATCGTCAGCATTCTGGTGGATCCAGCCATGCAGACGGAAAGATGCATTTTGACAAATCGCCCGTTGAAAATTAGCGACATTTATTTTATTTGATACACATTTTTGCTCGTCTTTTAGCCCTAACCCCCTAGGCTCTTTCACTAGGAAGCATACCTAACCCAGCAAAATCCAACATTTGGGCAGAAATTAGGAACTCATTGGTACCTAACCTCACAGAATCCAACAGTCTGCACATGATGGATTTTGTTAGGTTGGGTACAGATGCATTGTTGCATGAGTAGCATGACTACAGGGGGTTTATCCCTAACCCAACAAAATGCCACAACGTGTATGCTATGGCATGTTCTGGTCAGGTGTTGGAGTGTGTAACAGTGCACTACACTGCTACACTACACTGCTACACTGATTAATGGTTTAACACACAAACCGTGGCAATCTTTTTGACCTTTACCAATGTTGCATAGGGCCTTTGAGAGAACACGATATATATATATGCTATCAATGAACTCAAATGAAGCACAATTTTTTTGTATTTAAAGCCCCTACACAACATTGGTCGAGGTCAAAGAATAGCATCCTTACGTTGTCTGATCAAAAACATGCATGAAATAGCACACCTGTGAACATTTCAGCTCAATCCGCCAACCGAGTCTCGAGAAAATCATGAAAACCGCTTCATTTGTTTCGCAGAATTGCAGCATTCAACGCCGTACTGTTCCGAAGAATAGTTCAGATCTCGGTGAGACGTAAACGATTTCTTTTACTCTTTTCTCCCAAAATACAACATTTTAGGCAGAAATATTTCAGTGCGAGGTGTCTACTATAACCATCTTCAAACTGTATAAGTTTCATGTAAATCTGTGAGCATTTCTGTTTTTCGATCAAAAATGCAGCATTCAACGCCGTACTGTTCCGAAAAATAGTTTAGATCTCGGTGAGACGTAAACGATTTCTTTTACTCTTTTCTCCCAAAATACACCATTTTACGGAGAAATATTTCAGTGCGAGGTTTCTACTATAACCATCTTCAAACTGTATAAGTTTCATTATAAATATGTGAGCATTTCTGTTTTTCGATCGAAAATGCAGCATTGAACGCCGTACTGTTCCGAAAAATAGTTTAGATCTCGGTGAGACGTAAACGATTTCTTTTACTCTTTTCTCCCAAAATACAACATTTTACGCAGAAATATTTCAGTGAAAGGTTTTTACTATAACCATCTTCAAACTGTATAAGTTTCATGTAAATCTGTGAGCATTCCTGTTTTAGATCGAAAATGCAGCATTCAACGCCGTACTGTTCCGAAGAATAGTTCAGATCTCGGTGAGACGTAAACGATTTCTTTTACTCTTTTCTCCCAAAATACACAATTTTACGGAGAAATATTTCAGTGCGAGGTTTCTACTATAACCATCTTCAAACTGTATACGTTTCATGTAAATCGG
>OX465111.1:18479788-18660807 GCA_949987565.1 Luidia sarsii | reverse complement strand
TAGTCCAGTGGAAACGCGGCTTTAGTATAGCCTGATTGGTACTACAGGTAGGAAGTTTTACAGTTGTGTAGTGGGTTTAAGTTTTGGTTTCCACACGGGATGGGTTGCTTCCGATTTCTGACTGATCTCATCTTTATTCATGTTGGCGCTGGATTGACTGGCACCGGGAATGAGTGGGATAGGCCCATCTTTGGCATCCCTCATCCCGGCTCTCTCTCTCTCTCCCTTCACCACCCTCTCTTCTTACTTCAAGAACTCCTCAAGGCCCTAGGGGCTGCGATGTCCTGCAGTGGAAGAAGAAGGGGGTGAGCTGGCTGGAGGAAAGGGAGAGGGAGAGGGAGAGGGAGGGGAGGGGAGGGGGGAGAGACAGCCAGACTGGGACGGCTGCACTGGTGACAGCCGATGGAATCGGGCCCGGGGACTGACAACAGTCAAGAAGCTGGGGGGCCCCAGGAGGATGATGAATCTGGGCCCCCAACCTGGAAGGTCCACACCCCCCCCCCCTTCCTCACTCCTTCAACGCCCAGGCTAGGCAAGGAGGCAGGCGAGAGGCGAGAAGGGAAGGGGGGAGACGCTCCAGAAGTTTTTTTTGGCGATGGGGACATCAGATTGGGCGAGAAAGAGGCGAAGTCGACTGATGTGCGGAGCGCTGCCAATAATCCGCTGACAATTGTTGAAATGGGCGTTCAGAGAGTGAATCCTAGCCTTCTTGCTGTAAATCAGGGATGTAAGACTTCCGGAAATTTCTTAATTTCCGGAAATGGCCGTGATTTATTTATTTATTTATTTTTTTTATTTTTTTATTTTTTTTATGTCAAACAGGTATCTCAAACTGCTAATTTTTATCCGTTAAAACCCTAAAACTTGAAGGGCGCCTGCACCCCCGCCGTGGATCTCTCGGTCGCATAAGCGCTCACTCATAGTCGCATCTCTTGGTTGCGTACCAGTAAGCGCTCGCTCGCAGTCGCACAATTTGTTGGCCTTCGGTGATTTTCAGGAACTGACTTTGTCGGTCACTTACCACCCTGGTAAATACATGCCATGAATTAAGGCAGTCGGTATTTCAAGATGCGATTTCAACTGATTCCACACCCCCCCCCCTCCCACCACCACCACCAATCATCTTGGGACAGTTGTTGAAAATAGTCTGTTTTGGGTCTGTAGTCTGTACCTGCCATGAATTACAAGCAGTACTTTTTAGGTGATTTAGTAAATACAAAAAACTTTTGCAAACTGCTCACTGTCTAGAATGACCTGCAATACATAAATCTCAAATGTTGAAGGGCCTTACTGTTTTGATCCTAGCAGGACCTTTCTCACTTAGTAGATAAATTAAAGCATTCAGAAAATGTTGCACACTAACCCCTGACTCGATTGACTTGAAAAACCTAAATCATAAAAGTAACCTATTAGAGGAAATTGATGTTTCGATTCCAGATTCCTGGTAGAACTTTTCTAAAAACCTTCCTCTCTCTCTCTCTCAAAAAAAAAATCCCTCTGAGAAAGGCTTAAAATGTAAGGCTCATTATGAACTTGTAACAATTGAATATTTTTCTTAAGATGATATACAAAAATGTTGCAAACTGCTCACTGACTAAAATTACCAAAATATTCATCTTAAAATTTAGTGGGCCTGACGTTTCGATCCTAGCAGGACCTTTCTCAAAGGCAGAGAAAGGTCCTGCTAGGATCGAAACGTCAGGCCCACTAAATTTTAAGATGAATATTTTTCTGTGTAGATTTCATGTCTTTCTTTGAAATGAATAGGTGTATTTAGTGTAGATTTAGTGGTGAATTTTAATGATATCCAGTTTGGGAAGCCAGGATGAAAAAGGCATAGCCTACCTCCATTGATGGGGAAATGGTTTCGCTGTCGGTTTTAACGTAACGTTTTGTAAAAATTGTGGGTTTTGTTTTTTTCTTCTTCTGTGAATGGATTAGACTGTAAATACCTTGATGTGTCATATTTCCTGCCCTGGTAGCTTGCTTCTTTTTTGGCAAGGGGGGGAGGGAGATATGTCAGCTGTATGCCGAAGCAGTGTAGGTGAAGATTTGACTCTAGAGCAGTGTATTGTAAGTCACGTTGGCGTTGTTACATGGGGCAGGCTGATTCAGCCAAATGCTCCATGCGGAGATTTTTCTCCGAAATGAGGGGGGTGGTGCAGGTTTTTTTTTTTTGGAGGGAAACAGAGGGGGGAAAAGCAGGGAAAAGGGCCAGATGAGAAGGCTCATACTTTGACAGGGGTTGGCAGGGGTCAGCTAGGGGTGCCAGAGTGGAAGGGGAGGGGGGTTTAGGTTGGGTTGGGTTGGGTTAGATTGGGCTCTACATGTAGCTGGCTCCAAGTCATTGGCCCCTGTGAGAATAGCTTGTGGTCCAAAAAGCAAGGGACTTCAGCCCCCCCCTCTTATTGTCCCTAGGCCATGGCCTTGCCTGCCCTGGCTGGCTGACTGGCTGGCTGGCTGCGTGGCTGGCTGACTTGCCAGACAAGGTGACCACAGCCGGGTCATTAGCAGAACTGAAAGGGTTCACACTTCATTGTGTACAAAGCCAAGTCATGCTGGCATTAGTACCTTGCAGTCGCCCGCAAACCGAATCATCAGGAACAGAATCCTGACTTTTCGTTCCTTTCTCTTTCTCTCGCCCTCCCTCCCTCTCTCTCTCTCTCTCTCCCTAAAACTGTTACTGTTGCAAATAATACATCATTCATGAACATCGAAAAGGTTTTTGGTTACAAAGTTACCCAAAAAAAAAAAAAAAAAAAATTGCCAACCCCTTGTTCTTTGTTTTCTGGGTAGTGTACACCAAATCACCTTGAAACGAAATACCTCAGGGGGATTTTTTCAGCGGTGGCTGCTGCTTCTACCAGCTTGGTTGTGGTTTCTACAGTCAACCCTCTCAGGCACTGTTCAGAGATAGAATCTGGCCCTCTCCCCCCCCCCCCCCTCAAAAAAATAGAAGAAGGAAAGAAGCATGGAGCTTTCCTTCAAGGTCTTCAAGGCCCAGTGTTGGAATCAGCTGCAAGCCATGAATACAGCTTTTGCCCTCTGCAACACAGTGGTATCACTGTAAATTGTGGGACTGGTATTGATCCCCAAGGATCCATGGCTGGCTTGAGGTGGAGGGCAGGGAGAAGGCAAGGATTGAATGGGCACATGGACCACATTAGTACCGGCAATATGGTGGCAATCTTGTAACTGTGTAAGGGAGGATTCTTTTCCCCCTGTACACTGTGATGACTTTCTTGTGTCCTGTGGATTCAGCGATAACTCAGTGTCTGCCGTACAGCGTCACTGTACCAAGCTTCCAGTGTGATTCAGCACAGCAGCTTTCTATAAACCATGGAGGAATAAGTCCATGTAGAAACCAAGCAAGATTCTTTTTCCCCTGTACACTGTGATGACTTTCTTGTGTCCCGTGGATTCAGCGATAACTCAGTGTCTGTTGTACAGCGTCACTGTACCAAGCTTCCAGTGTGATTCAGCACAGCAGCTTTCTAGAAACCATGGAGGAATAAGTCCATGTTGAAACCAAGCAAGATTCTTTTCCCCCTGTACACTGTGATGACTTTCTTGTGTCCCATGGATTCAGGGATAACTCAGTGTCTGTCGTTCAGCGTCACTGTACCAAGCTTCCAAGTTCCAGTGTGATTCAGCACAGCAGCTTTCTATAAACCATGGAGGAATAAGTCCATGTATAAACCAAGCACAAGTATAGCCGTAACCCAGTCTACCTTCATTGATATCCCCCACGAAAGACTGCCCAAGCTACTGGACCCGTTACATTCATACCTGGTCCACCATCCCTCATTGCAAAGGAGTCACAAAAACACATTTCCTTATCAAATCATGATTCTAAAATGGGAATGATTCTTTGTTTCCCACAAATGGAAAAAGAAGAAGAGTCTTAACTCCAAACTAAGGGTTGTCCAGTAGTACACACTAACAACCTGTAGGTGTTAATAGATGGAGGATATTATTAATGGTCATCAATTTGTCATGAAAATGTGTTGGACCAAATGTATTCTACAGGCCTTTGTCAGTGTGTATCCACTCTATTTATTCAGTGGTTTTGGTGGGTTTTTTTTTTAATGTCATCGACAAAGATGGAGAGAGCCGTAAACAAGTTTTGCCAAAGAGCCTTCTATCCTCAGAGGGCCCTGTGAATGAACTTTTTTATGATTTATGCCGGCCCGCCACCAGGGGATAAATACTTCATGGCAGAGGGAAAGGAAAGAGTTATGGTCCCGTGACCTCTAGGGTTAGGAGTCCCTAACTCACCCCAGCCTGTCACTAGAGGGCAGCAGACGCAAGTTTTGCAGGCAGGGGTCCCCTTTGTGTACTAGAATGGCCCCCCCACAATCTTGTAATAAGCCCGACCCGCTCAGAATATCCTCACGTTTGACTTTGGATTTCGTTCTACTGCCTGTGCCGACAAAAATTAGATTCAATTAGTCAGGCTTGACTGGTCTGAGGAACATTTCCCAAAGGCTTGTAAATGTGTCGACTTTATGAGTTCCAGAAACAATTTTTTTTTCCTTTAAAAAAAAAAAATCAAACACCCAACTGCTAACGGTACGTGCTCACGTACACTGCTGCATATCCATTCACTTCACGAGCCGTGCACTTTCTCCCCCTGCAGCAGTACACAGCTACGCATTAGATGCCGGGTACACTCTTTAAATCTAGGCAAATTTGAATATTAGTGAGGTTTTTTTTTCCTGGGCTGGTGACGGGGACGGAGAAGGGGTACGTGTGGCAAATGAAAGGCTTTGTGAGGTGGTGGGGGGGGGGGGGGGGCACACATTGCATGGCCCTATGGTGTAGTGCCTACATCTATGCATGTTTTCTCACCTCCTCAATCTGTATACAGACACGCCGCCATCTCCACGGCTTTCGTTCAGGAGACGGAAATCAACGGACAATCTCTGCGGCGTTTTGTTGTTTTTCTGCGGGGATAGAAAAAAAGAGATAGAGAACGATAGATAAGCCGGGCTGCGTATTGAATATCTGAATCAATACGGGACCGAATACTCTAGGGCAATGTTTACTTTCAAATTCCCGCACGTTTGAGCGCACGGGGACGCAGATCTGTGCTCGAACTCGTCTCGCACCAGCATCCGAAAAAGATCAGCCAGCCAAGGAAAATATTATGTTGCCCATTTCCGTGGAAACTCCGCCAGGCGTTGCGTGGATAACTTTTAAGTGCTTGAAGGTTGCATTGTCTGTTTGGCTTTTTTTTTCTTCCCCCGTTGAAATGGCGAGACTGCCACGGTCATCTGCCCGCGCATCTCCTCTTCCCCCTTTAAGAATCTACCTCAGGAGTCGGGATATGTTGAATTTGTAGCTTTCCAAATAAAGCCTAACTCCTATGTTTTCCTGTTTGCCGTGATGCATTGGCAGTGAAAGACCTTTGCAGATCTATGTTAGCTTCCGAGGACTGTATGAAGATCTTGTGAAAATAAGCAGTGCACAAGGCATTCAACTTTGCCGTTCGTAGATAAGCTGATTCTCCTTTTATTTTCACGTGAAATTTCTTCCATCAAAAACCAGGAGGGCCTGACATTTTGATCCTAAGCGGGACCTTTCTCAAAGCCATTCTGCTTTTGAGAAAGGTCCCGCTAGGATTGCCTTTGAGAAAGGTCCTGCTAGGATTGCCTTTGAGAAAGGTCCTGCTAGGATCGCCTTTGAGAAAGGTCCTGCTAGGATCGCCTTTAAGAAAGGTCCTGCTAGGATCGCCTTTGAGAAAGGTCCTGCTAGGATCGCCTTTGAGAAAGGTTCTGTTAGGATCGCCTTTGAGAAAGGTCCTGCTAGGATCGCCTTTAAGAAAGGTCCTGCTAGGATCGCCTCTGAGAAAGGTCCTGCTAGGATCGCCTCTGAGAAAGGTCCTGTTAGGATCGCCTTTGAGAAAGGTCCTGCTAGGATCGCCTCTGAGAAAGGTCCTGTTAGGGGTCGCCTTTGAGAAAGGTCCTGCTGGGATTGAAACGTCAGGCCATCCTAATTCTTGATAGAAGAAGTTTCTCAATAAGCAGTCTGCACCATTTTGTGCATTATTTCAGTGTGGAAAATTTCTTCTGGTTTCTCAATGGATTCCTGGTTTTTCCCCTCTCTCTGTCCTCTTCCAGTTCTGAGTATCCGAGGTGCACAAGAAGAGGAGCCGCCAGATCCGCAGCTGATGAGATTAGACAACATGCTCATCGCCGAGGGCGTGGCCGGCCCGGAGAAGGGCGGCGGCTCGGCCGCCGCGGCCGCTGCGGCCGCCGCGTCGGGCGGCGGCCCGGGCCAGCCCGACAACGCCATCGAGCACTCGGACTACCGGGCCAAGCTGGCGCAGATCCGGCAAATCTACCACACGGAGCTTGAGAAATACGAACAGGTGGGCTAATTGGAGTTACGCTTGTTTTTAGCTGGGGCGCCCCTTGGCGTGGGGATCGTGGGGTTAAGCCTAATTACTTTGAGGCCCTCCCTCTGCCGCTGCTGCTGGTGGTGGAATTCTTCGGTCATTTCTCGGAAGTGATCATGTGGAGGAGGGGGAGGGAGGTCTCATCGTTCACCTTCACCTTTACCGGAGGTTACTCGCCATGTCCCGGCTGCAATCCTTACTTCAGAGTGAAATACACCAACTTTGCCAGGTCCTTTTTTTCCGACTCGAAATGCAAAATGCAAATCTGAAGGGGGCCTGACGTTTCGATCTTTTCAGATCCCGCGAGGATCGAAACGATCAGACCCTCTACATTTTTCTTTTAACTTTTGAGTTTACACGGCGGCATGTGTACTATGATTGTTGAGACCTTGAGGTCTGTTGGTTAAGATGTATTCGAAGGTGGGGCTGATTTTTGGGATCGTTTGATCTCCCTTCGTCGAAAAACCTCTTTCGGATTTTGTGCGAGAGACTTGGCTTTACCGAAGTAGCACTCCTGGTGGTATGCAGAGCTCAGTGGACCACAAGTTGTGTTCCGCAGAATGCTATCTCTTCTATCCCACCTCCTCTCCTTCCCCCTAGTCCCACAAACCTGGACATTGATAGTTTGGGCATTCGTACACAGTTTGGCTGGGCCACAGAATCAGATGCGGCCTTCCCAATCCAACGGGATCCATGCAGTCTATTAATTTGTCTAAATACATCAAGTGCACAGAGAGAAGGAGAGACAGACAGACAGAGTCAGAGACAGAGAGAGAGGGGGGGGGGAGAAAGAGATAGAGGGAGAGAAAGATGAAGAGAGAAAGAGGGGGTATAGATGGACAGAGGGGGAAAGAGAGACAGAGAGAAGGAGAGACAGAGAGACAGAGTCAGAGACGGAGAGAGAGGGAGGAGAAAGAGATAGAGGCAGAGAAAGATGAAGAGAGAAAGAGGGGGTATAGAGATAGACAGAGGGGGAAAGAGAGACAGAGAGACAAAGAGACAGAGTCGGAAACAGAGATAGAGAGACAGAGAGAGAGGGGGAGAGAAAGATGGACAGAAAGAGGGGGTATAGAGATAGACAGAGGGGGACAGAGAGACAGAGTCAGAAACAGAGATAGAGAGACAGAGAGAGAGGGGGAGAGAAAGATGAAGAGAGAAAGAGGGGGTATAGAGATAGACAGAGGGGGAAAGAGAGACAGAGAGACAGAGTCGGAAACAGAGATAGAGAGACAGAGAGAGAGGGGGAGAGAAAGATGAAGAGAGAAAGATGGGGTATAGAGATAGACAGAGGGGGAAAGAGAGACAGAGAGACAGAGTCAGAAACAGAGATAGAGAGACAGAGAGAGAGGGGGAGAGAAAGATGAAGAGAGAAAGAGGGGGTATAGAGATAGACAGAGGGGGAAAGAGAGACAGAGAGACAGAGAGACAGAGTCGGAAACAGAGATAGAGAGACAGAGAGAGAGGGGGAGAGAAAGATGAAGAGAGAAAGATGGGGTATAGAGATAGACAGAGGGGGAAAGAGAGACAGAGAGACAGAGTCGGAAACAGAGATAGAGAGACAGAGAGAGAGGGGGAGAGAAAGATGAAGAGAGAAAGAGGGGGTATAGAGATAGACAGAGGGGGAAAGAGAGACAGAGACAGAGTCAGAAACAGAGATAGAGAGACAGAGAGAGAGGGGGAGAGAAAGATGGAGAGAAAGAGGGGGTATAGAGATAGACAGAGGGGTAAAGAGAGACAGAGAGACAGAGAGACAGAGTCAGAAACAGAGATAGAGAGACAGAGAGAGAGGGGGAGAGAAAGATGAAGAGAGAAAGAGGGGGTATAGAGATAGACAGAGGGGGAAAGAGAGACAGAGAGACAGAGTCGGAAACAGAGATAGAGAGACAGAGAGAGAGGGGGAGAGAGAAAGGAAGAGAGAAAGAGGAAAAGAGTGAGAGAGGGGACCAGAGAGAGAGGGGGATAGAGAGAGAGGGAGAGAGACATAGAGAGAGGAGGATAGAGAGAGAGAGGGAGAGAGACACAGAGAGAGACAGACAAAGACAGAGATGGGGAGAGAGGAAAAGAGAGAGGGAGGACAGAGAGAGAGCAAAACAAATGGATATTGGTCTGCCCACAAAAGCCTACCAAGGTGCCTTTTCCAAACCGCCGCTCGAGACAGTCCATTGATCCCCAACGACTGGGCAAATTACTTCCCTTCACAAACAACTTTCAATCCGACACAAAAAAGGAGGGGGAAAAAAAACACCCCAAACCAACACTGTCCGTTAATAACCCATTTGTTATTTTGATAGAAATGACTGGTCTCATTGTGTCCGTGGAGTGTGATCATAGCCAGTCATTGGACTGTGTGGATCCATCTTGTCTGTGAGCCGTACTGATCATCTACGCTACAATGTTTGATGTGCCGATTGGGGGGGGGATAAATAATTGCAAAGAGGTCGTAACCACGGCAATGGCAGCGCTCGGGCCGGGCACAATGCCACAAAGCACAAAGCTAATCATAAGCTCGTTTGTGAAAAAGAAAACTTGCACCGGGGTTATCAAAATAACATGCCCTCATTTGATATTGAAAAATGTATTCCATTACAGAAAAAACCTCACCTCCCATAGTACCCATACCCACAAATGCATTTCCAATGCGCATGCGCAAGCTTCCCGCTGAAGTAAACAATTTCAATTCTCAAAATGATTATTTGTTGCATGTGAAGTTGGATGTGTAGGGCTTGGAGGAACGCGGATAATATCGTTTCCGCTTTGTCGGAATTCCCCATCCTTTGAGTCCTACCATGTACATGATTAGGTTTCATTAGATATTGTTTTATCCATAATTCATCAGGTTTGTCTTGCAAAATTTAGTGGGCCTGACGTTTTTATCCTAGCAGGCCCTTTCTCAAAGGCAAAGTGTTGTGTTTGATTCTTTTTTTTAAAGTGCTTTGATAAATGTGTGTATGTGGGTTTTTTCAGATTAAAAGGGGAAAAGAGAAAAAAAGGGGGGGAGATAAATTTAGATAAATTGTTAGTTTTGACTTTTTAACTCAGTTAAACTGACCTGGTCAATTTAACCGGGCACAAATCAGTCTACCCATTCGAGTCGGGTAAGTTACCTGGGAGGAAAAACTTCCCCGGCAGTCCTAATTGGACTTAAAATGGTCAAGTTACCCATTTGCTCGGTTAGTTGACCCAAAATTAAGTCCAGTGCGGACAGGGCTTCAGAAGAGGAAACTTGTGCATTCAGGAACACTGTTTCTTTCCGAGCATTTTGGTCAATCCCCGGGAGATGCCCGGAGCACACCTTGCCTCGTTAGGACCCGACCCGACTCGTGCCTCTGCCTCCTTGCCGGCGGCCGACGATTCAGTAGGGGGGGGGGAGGAAGTCAGTAAGCAGTGATCCCATCCCAGGCAATGCTCCTAATGTCCGCTGCGTTGCCTGTCCGTCTCCCCCTTGCCCTCTAGCAGGCCTGCAACGAGTTCACCACACACGTCATGAACCTCCTACGAGAGCAGAGCCGGACTCGACCCATCGCCCCCAAGGAGATTGAGCGCATGGTCAACATCATCCACAGAAAGTTCAACGCTATCCAGGTCCAGCTGAAGCAGAGCACGTGCGAAGCGGTCATGATACTTCGGTCGCGGTTCCTCGACGCCAGGTAGGGACGGGATCGGACTGACAAAGCCTTCTCCTCTCCTCTCCTCTCCTGTCCTCTCCTGTCCTCTCCTGTCCTCTCCTGTCCTCTCCTCTCATCTCCTGTCCTCTACTGTCCTCTCCTCTCCTCTCCTCTCCTCTCCTCTCCTCTCCTCTCCTCTCCTCTCCTCTCCTCTCCTCTCCTCTCCTCTCCTCTCCTCTCCTCTCCTCTCCTCTCCTCTCCTCTCCTCTCCTCTCCTCTCCTCTCCTCTCCTCTCCTCTCCTCTCCTCTCCTGTCCTCTCTTGTCCTCTCTTGTCCTCTCCTGTCCTGTCCTCTCCTGTCCTCTCCTCTCCTCTCCTCTCCTCTCCTCTCCTCTCCTCTCCTCTCCTCTCCTCTCCTCTCCTCTCCTCTCCTCTCCTCTCCTCTCCTCTCCTCTCCTCTCCTCTCCTCTCCTCTCCTCTCCTCTCCTCTCCTCTCCTCTCCTCTCCTCTCCTCTCCTCTCCTCTCCTCTCCTCTCCTCTTTGTCTCCCTGTGTCTCAGTTTCTCTGTCTTTTCTTAATTTGTTCTCCCTCCATCTCTTGTCTCTCCTTCCCCTTGCCTCTCTCCTGCCTTCCTCCATCTCTTTTCTCTGCCTCTCTATGTCTCAGTTTCTCTGTTCTGTCTGTCCGTTTGTTCTTAATTTGTTCTCCCTCTCTCCATCTCTCTCTCCATCTCCGTCTCTCCCTCCCCCTGCCTCTCCCTCTCCCCCCCTGCCTCTCCCTCTCCCTCCCCCTGCCTCTCTCTCTCTATCTCTCTCTCTCTCTCTCTCTCTCCTGCCTTCCTCCGTCTCTTTTCTCTGTTTTTCCCTTTGTCTCACCTTCTCCAGCCATTTGTTTTTCTTTCCCCTGTTCACCTTGGCGCATGGCTCCCCTTCCCTTGGCAACACTCTCCCCGGCAACTGTGCTAATATTTTGAAAGGTTCAGATAGCAGAGGCCGGCGTCAGTGTTTGCAACGGATAGATGGGCAGAGATTCAGCTAGGATTACCAGCCGCCACTGGTCCGACGTCCATCAAGCCGTCCTCAAAAATCATTTACAGAATAAATTTATAAACCTCTGCTTTTTTTTTTCTTCTTAAGAAAACACGGATCACAACAAGAGTCTTGAGGCTGATTTTTTTTTTCTTAAAAAAAAAAGGGCAACTCTAAAAAAAAAAAAAATGAAGGGGATTTAAAAAAAAAAAAGACAAATCTTTCTTGAAGTATTTTTTCGGACTGATTTAAAGCTTTCTGACATGCAATATTAAAGATTTTAATTTTTTTGGTCTTTCCCCTTTTGCAGGAGGAAAAGAAGGAATTTCAGCAAGCAGGCGACGGAGATTTTAAACGAATATTTTTACTCCCATTTGAGCAACCCATACCCCAGCGAGGAGGCCAAGGAAGAACTGGCCAGGAAGTGTGCGATCACGGTAGCACAGGTGAGACTGTCGGCCATCTTGACTCTGCCCGTTGCCATGACGATGTAGAATTGATTTAGATTTCGAATTGCCAACTGTAAATCAAATGAGATTTGAAGGTTTTCGTGGTGAGAATAGCAGGAGTAATAGGTTTGCGGTGACACCATGTAAAAATCTCTCTTTTGTGAGTATGTGTGGTTCTGAAAAGAACTTGGAAGAACTCGATGTTTCGAAGAGTATACTCTGTTCGTCTTTTTGTCGACGTTTCGAACAGTGTACTCTGTTGGTCTTCAGGAGTCTCCCGAAGACGAACAGAGTACACTGTTCAAAACGTTGACTTCCTCTTGTTCTTTTCAGAGCCACACGTACTCACAAAAGAGAGAATTGTACATGGTGTCACCGCAAACCTATTACTCCTAAACTCCTGAAGACCAACAGAGTACACTGTTTGAAACGTCGACAAAAAGACGAACAGAGTATACTGTTCGAAACATCGAGTTCTTCCAAGTTCTTTTCAGAACCACACGTACTCACAAAAGAGAGAAATGTACATGGTGTCACCACAAACCTATTACCGGTACTCCTAAACTGTAAATCACCAAAGAAACTTGAAGGGCATTCCTATACGTCTGCTGTAAAATGCTCCTGAGTTTAGATATGTTAGTTGTGCTTTTTAGTGGAATTCTGTGTTTATTCCAATCATGGGTTGAGACAATTAGATTCAACAGACCATAATCACGGTATAGTGATCTGGGTTGCCTTGCATGTAAATCAGTACATGTATAATCAGATTGCCTCATGGGTCATGGTGAGTAGAGCTAGGGCTATTTTTTTTTGTCCAAAGAAAACATGCAGGGATACTGATAAGATTTGAAGGTTTGCACGGTGGAAATACCAAGTAGGAGGTTTGCGGTGACACCATGTACATTGTACATCCATCTCTTAAGAGAAAGAGTATGGCTCTGGAAAGAGCCGGTAACTCAACGTTTTGGGTAGTGTGTAAAGTACTCTGTCCGTCATTAGGAGGCTGCTGGAATCCGACTATCATCGGTGTTTATAATTGCTGTGGAGAGCATTGGAGCATGGAGATTGCTGGGGATACGCCAGCCTAAGCCACAGCCACTGACATAGCCGCAGCAGTAACCCGCAGCCACAGAGCTCTATAGATAAACTAGAGTGCGCACTCCCCTATCAACGGGCGGTATGAACGTGTGCCGACATGGATGCGCATCCGCCATTACCAAAGAGGTCAACTTCAGCTCGAAGTGCCCGGATGTCAGTAGCAATCGCGCATAATATGAATGGGGGAAAGGTATAGCCGAAAGGTTGTGAATGCGGAAACTAAAATGTCATAGAAATGTTTTTTTTAGTAATGAAAGGAAAGGCCATCAATACCTCAAGGGATTGGCGAATTTTAATGTCCTACTTTCCTTTGTACAAAATTGGGATTAGTTTGCCCCATAGAGATCCATGCATTTGCACCTCTTTGGTAATGGCGTCGCAGTCCCCTTGTCGGCACGCGTCGATAGAGCTCTATGCCCTCAGCATAGCTCTACAAGTCTGTTTTGGACATGGGCTGTGGCTGTATGGGCTATCACTAGTCTGGTACCCTTTCTGTGATACGAACATCGGTGTATGTTCAACACTTGGGCATACAGGGGAATGGACCACGATGGCCAGAGAGCGAAAAAGGTCTGGTACCCGTTCTGTGATATGAACATTGATGGATGTTCAACACTTGGGCATACAGGGGAATGGACCGTGATGGCCGCAGAGTGAAAAAGGTCTGGTACCCTTTCTTTGATATGAACATTGGTAGATGTTCAACACTTGGGTATACAGGGGAATGGACCATGATGGCCAGAGAGTGAAAAAGGAGGGACCGTTAAAATGGTAAAATAGCTTTTCTCCTCTGACCTCGGTCTGTGCTTTGTTTTTGTGTGTGCGCAGGTTTCAAATTGGTTTGGCAACAAGAGAATCCGCTACAAGAAGAATATAGGCAAGGCGCAGGAGGAGGCCAATCTCTATGCAGCCAAGAACGCGGCGGCTGCGGTATCCGTGGCGACGTCGCAGCACGACGGCAACCAGAGCCAACCGCCCTCGGCCCCCAGCACGCCAACGGGCAACGGCAGCAATCCTGGTAAGGAGCGCGGAGAAGGAGGAGGAGTAGGGGGGAAAATCGGAAATGGACTTTTACAATTTGATCAAAATCGTCCTTTAAGAATACATTTCAAAGAGCGTGGTTGCACAGAGACTTGTAAAGTAAGAGAAATGCAGTGGGGGAAAGCCTGTGATTAAATAAGAGATATTTTTAAGTCAATCAGCTGATTCCATAATCATAAATCTCAAAAGTTAGAGGGCCTGATGTTTCGATCCTAGCAGGACCTTTCTCAAAGACTTTTGATCCTAGCAGGACCTTTCTCAAAGGCTAAAGTTTTGATCCTAGCAGGAACTTTCTCAAAGGCTGAAGTTGCGATCCTAAGAGGACCTTTCTCAAAGGCCGATGTTTCGATCCTAGCAGGACCTTTCTCAAAGGCTTTCGGTCCTAGCAGGACCTTTCTCAAAGGCTTTCGGTCCTAGCAGGACCTTTCTCAAAAGGCTGTAGTTTCGATCCTAGCAGAACCTTTCTCAAAGGCTGACGTTTCGATCCTAGCAGGACCTTTCTCAAAGGCTTTCGATCCTAGCAGGACCTTTCTCAAAAGGCTGATGTTTCGATCCTAGCAGGAACCTGCTAGGATCAAAATATCAGGCTTTGCCTTTGAGAAAGGTCAGGCCCTCTAACTTTTTGAACTGGAGTTCTTATGGACATTTCATGATAGACTGGCCTAGCTTGACTATGTGTGGGTCTCCTCTCTCCCCCACTACCAGGGTCAGGGGGCTACATGTCCTCACAGAGTCAGATGGTCAGCCAGGAGGGCTCCTTCATGAACCTCCAGAATGGGGACAGCTACAACATGGCCAGCCAAGTCGGAGCCAACGTCCAGTCTCAGGTACACTACTGACCCACCCTCCATCCATCCTGCGCTGTAAGCTCCTCACTAGGGGTCTTCTTATTTGGTTTCTTTGTCGTTTTTTTTGGTTTGTTTTTTCAACGTTCATCCCTCTCATCCTTTGCTCACTTGTAACCCCACATACAACTTCTGTTGTCCTTTTTTTTTATTATTATTTTTTTTTACCACGTTCTTTTTCTTATCCTTTGCTCGCTCGTAACCCCCCCCCCTCTCAAAACAACTGCCCTTGTCTGTTTCGTCTGTCTGTCACCTGTTTTGTTAAGTGTAAACTCGTTGCCATTCTGTGCTCGGGGCGTCAGGCTCGCTGCGCCACCGAGCGTGAAAGCTGTCTGCAGTCAGTACGGTTTGCATTCCGTGAGTGAGAATGCCGTTTGAATATGCAGGCGTGCGTGATTCATTTGAATCCAATTTCATGATTCCCACAACATTAAGAGATACGTGGGATATGTGGATGATTCCTGTTCCCAAAGTATTGTTTTTCTGAAAATTTTCCCCAGTCAGCACCCACACGTTCCCCCCCCCTACCAGCCCCCCCCCCAGTATTATCCTCCCCAGAGGATTATCTTTTTCCCGCCTTCCCACCTCAGTGATCTAGGCCCCTTAGGATTATCTTTCCCGCATTCCCGCCTCAGCGACCACCGGCGTATAAGCAGTTCCACCACCAAGTCCAAGGCATTCTCCTGATGACGGCCAGAGCATACTGGTTGAAACGTCGATTTACCACTCTGGTTCTTTTCAGAACCACACCTCTTCCTTTAAGAGACTTTATACATGGTGTCACCGCAAACCTTCCTATATTAAAAATTCCCTCATCCTCCTTTTTTGGCCAATTTATGTTTTCTAGTTGTTTCAGTTTATGATTTCCAGATGGCAGTCAGATAGTTTGCCCGCAAATTTCATTTTTTTTTTCTCAAGAAATAGAGTTGGTCGTGAGTCTGTGTTTGCTGACGTGATTGCTAAAAGTCTGCGAGATCACCGAGTTAGGTGAAGTCATAGGGCTTTGTTCTCTGTTTCAATCGTTGCCATGTTGTGTGCATGTATCTATGTAGCTTGTTCGTGTCGTATTAAGTCTGCGTATTTACCCTGACCTCTGTTGTGTGCGTGACATCACCCACAGATCATCCCAGCTCATCCCCCCATCTCCTGAAATCCTATCATTTTCCTCTTTTTTGTTTTCATTCTCTCATTTTTTTTTGGAAAATCATTTGGCTGAGGAGGGATTTGAACCTGCAGCCAATGGTTTACCACATAGGCTGTCCAGTGTCCACCCTCTAATTTGGCTGAGGAGGGATTCGAACCTACTACCAGTGTTTTACCACATAGGCTGTCCACCCTCTACACTTTTGCTGAGGAGGGATTCGAACCTACTACTAGTGGTTTACCACTTAGGCTGCCCACCCTCTATTTTGGCTGAGGAGGGATTTGAACCTACTATCAGTGGTTTACCACATAGGCTGTCCACCCTCTATTTTGACTGAGGAGGGATTCAAACCTACTACTAGTGGTTTACCACATAGGCTGTCCACCCTCTATTTTGGCTGAGGAGGGATTTGAACCTACTATCAGTGGTTTACCACATAGGCTGTCCACCCTCTATTCTGACTGAGGAGGGATTCGAACCTACTACTAGTGGTTTACCACATAGGCTGTCCACCCTCTACTTTTGCTGAGGAGGGATTCAACCCTACTACTAGTGGTTTACCACATAGGCTGTCCACCCTCTACTTTGGCTGAGGAGGGATTCGAACCTACTACCAGTGTTTTACCACATAGGCTGTCCACCCTCTACTTTTGCTGAGGAGGGATTTGAACCTGCTACTAGTGGTTTACCACATAGGCTGTCCACCATCTATTTTTGGCTGAGGAGGGATTCGAACCTAGTACCAGTGGTTTACCACATAGGCTGTCCACCCTCTATTTTGGCTGAGGAGGGATTTGAACCTACTGCCAGTGGTTTACCAAATAGGCTGTCCACCCCCTACAAAGAGAATGTGGGAAGGTCACAATTATGGGGCTATATTACCCGGGTGGTAGAGCACTGACTGGTCATTTGGTAGTTCTGGGTTCCATTCCTGCTTCAGTCAGCTTTTTGTGTGTGTGTAGTTTTTCCTCATTTCAAATTGATAAGTCCATCTTGTGACTTACTTGTTCATATCATGATGATGTCCTTGTTGGGTTAATGCCAACATGATTCTGCTTGATAATCACATTAACCCGTTCAATCATTTTTTGGTTTGATTTTTTTTTGATTTACATCATTTCATGCTCCATGTATTCATAACTCATTTTCATAAGTATGTTTTTTTATAATGTGATGATTAGATAAATATACATGTTTATCTTGAATAACAACAATCTCATAATTTTTCAATGATAAGAAAGTTAATAAAAAAAATGTTGCAAACTGCTCACTGAATAAAATGACCTCCAATACATAAAATCTCAAGACTTAGAGGGCCTGACTAGCAGGACCTTTCCCAAAGGCAATATATTATAAGAAAGTATCCTATTATAGATTTGAATAAGAGTATAGATTGAAGTGAGTATGTTTTTTCTTGGTTTGATTGACTGAGGTGATTCGTCGTCTCATTTTCTTTTGGCGATACCGTTTGCTTTCTCCAACCTTTCTCCAACCTTTCTCCAACCCCCCCCCCCCCCCACCCGCCCGCTGCAGGTTGCTAGTCTGAGACAGGTCATATCCCAGACCGGGGGTTACGGCGGCGAGTCCCTGCCCCCGCACAGCCAGCCCCACTCCATGTACGACCCCAGCATGACCCAGTATGCCAGCCAGCACGTGTCGGGCCGGGCCAGCGGGGGCGAGGTGGTCGGGGCATCGTGACGGTCGCCAGGAGCCGCCGCCGCGCATCCAGGATGTTGACATTGTGCCACCGATCTTCTCTCATGCTGGACTGTCTGAAACCAATCACTTCACCAAAAAAAAAAAAAAAAAAAAAAAAAAACGAAGAAAAAAAAAGCGAAGAAAAAAAATCAAGAAAAAAAAAATTAAGATTCAAAAGAGAAACAACTCCTGAGTTTAAATCTGTCCCCAGTCTGGTGTTTGTCGAATGCTTCAAACCTCATCTATTTTTGCGTCTGCTTTTTTTTCCTCAAAGAAGCTTTAGCCCTTTGTTTCAGAAGGGCTTGGAACTTTATTAAGCATTGCCTCCCTGCCACTTCTAATCCTCGTGACCTAGTATGGTTGCGCATCCCTGGGGTGGAGGATGGGAAGCGTTGTTTCATCCCAGGATGCCTTGGTGCTGATGTTGGTCGATGCGAATCCTGCAAGGCGACGATGCTTGCAGATCGGAGCAGTTCTCCAAAGACAACCCCAGGGACAGCGATGGGGCAGGATTCGCAAAAGCCTTTATGATCCGTCGTGAACTTGACGTAGGACGTTGCGATTTTCCCCGCAAGGTTTTGGTGCGTCGCTCACCGTCCTGCGTTAAAGGTTTGACAAGAATCAACCACGGGACTCTCTGGCTTGTCAGCTTTGCGTAGATTGATTTCAGAGGATCGATGGACGGACACACCGAGGATTATGAAGACGGAAAGCTGCAGCGGGTCAGTGCTGGTGCTGCAGCCGGCCACAGATAGCGTCGACAACACGCAGACGGGGAAACTGGGTGGGTTTTTGGGGGGGGCCGGCCACCCCCCCCCCCCCCCTACGAGCTTGAAGACCCAAGAGACTCATCAAGGCCGGCCTGAATGCTACGCCTGGTCGGCGGCAAGACTACAGTCTGTCCCCTCCACAGCCTGCCCACCCTCATTATTTGCCAAAATTGCTTGGGGTTGATTTGGTGTAGTGTGTAAGTCTGTGAGTGTAGCTTTTGTTTTTGGGGTTGTTGGGGGGTTTTTTGTCCAGAGATGAGCTCGGAAGATTACTGAAGCCGTACAAAACACCTGCAAAGGTTTTTTTTTATTATTATTTTTTTATTTTTTATTTAGAGGGATACAAATCCGACACTGTTGGCCAAAGGGAAATCCAATCACCATGACAACCAGTGCATTTGCCGATCTGTTTCTGTGTTGGAGGCAAGATTAAAACCAAATTCAAATTTACTCCCTAGTGTGCAAAATTAGCTTTTTTGCTGACACAATCCAAAGGAATACAAAAGTCTCGATTATTCAAGCTTCACTGTTACTGTTTTGCATTTGTAGCAGAAACAACTTTTAATTTTTTTGCATTCAAATTTTGGGAGACCAAGAAAGTTTATGGTCAAACTGGATCTTGATGTCGGATTTCAACCCAGGCTTTGTAAGGGTTCCCATGGCTTTCAGTATCTTTTGTTCATTTGTCAAGACTGGGCTTGAAAATGTCTTCATCTGTTATCGTCCCCGTATTATTATGAAGTGTATGCGTATGTACGTGCATGTGGGTTTGTTTTTTTAAGATCTACACCACAGAATTGAATGATTGAATTCAGGTTTTGTTTCAGACTTTTTGGATTTTTTTTTTTTTTTTTTTTTGGTGAAGTGATCTGTATTCATTATCGATAATCGATATCTTTAACGATCATGTATTCCACCTGTTTTTCAGCTTGGTTTTTAATTCTTAAATATGTGCCATTATTTTTTAATTTAAGTGTTGATACTCCTGTTAATATTAAACGAAAAAGACATTAAGAAAAACTATGAGAAAAGTGTCAAAAATATGCGTGCATATTTTAATTTTTTTTTTAAGTAGGCATTTTTTGTTGTTGTTATCACTTCTAACCAATAACGAGCATTTCTGAAACTTTGTTTTTGATTCATTTGTGGTCATGTTTAATCTCTGAGTAATACGAATCCTCTTCTCTCATGTCACTGTGGCCATGGTTACTGGTCCATCTCGTCCGAGTAAATATGTGAGGTAATTAACCACGACATTACACAGATGACGCAGTGTATATATAAACATTTTAAAGCTTACAGACAAAGGGTGGGATGAATTGAAATGCCTTCCAAATAAAAAAAAGGGGGATTCACAAACATATTCAGGGAATCGGGGAGCATTTATCTGAGATAAGAATTTGTCGGGACATTCGTTTTGTTTCGGAATTCTTATCAGTTGCATAGTGACTTCCAATATCTTTGAAATGGACACTGTATGGATAAGGTCATTCCCTTAGATTACCTGTTTGCCTTTTTTTGAGCAATTTCTCCCCCCCCCCGTCAATCCAAATACCCGGTATTCATTTCTTCCCTTATAGGAACAGGCAGTATTCCAGGGTCCCCCTTACTGCCCCTTTTCAGAGATGATTTCTCACAAAAAGCTACCGCCTATCAAAAGCATTCACTGGTGTGTTTTTTTCACACAAATAGAAAAACAGTTTGAATCAAAAGTAAAAGTCCAGTCCATTTCTTGGCCAATTTTTTTCAAGCAGAAAAAAATATACAAGAAAATAAAAAGCATACTTAAAATAGACGAATGGACGAAGCACAAAGTCAACCGCTTTAACAAAACTACACAAGCGTTACTTGCAACACAAAGATGCATTGTGCCCAGGACAAAAGAAAATATTCCTTGCACAATCAATAGTTATTATTAGGTGAGCTTTGTACAAGAGGATTGAAAAAAAATTCAGGGACAAATGATTTATCTATTCACACAAAATGCAGCACTTTGTGTTCTGAGGTAGAACGCAGACTAAATTAGAATGCTACGCAATTTTGGATTTTTTATTATATATTAATCTGAAGTCACATTTTTTAAAAGCAGTATTTCAAGGTAGCCCGTTTCCCAAATGTCTAGGGATTTTCCCTTTTTTATTTTTAAAGAAGCCTGTTTTTTTGTTTTGTTTTTACTAGTTGTTAACTGGATGGTTGTGTTTAGTGCATGCAGGCATGCCTGAGGTTGTCAGTGAAGTTGAGAAAGAGACGATTTTGTATTCATCCTGTAAGAAAATGGTAGTTTGCCAAAGCGCACATCAGAAACATGGCTGACTTGCAGTGTCAGTGTGAGAAACTGTTTATTGGCCAGACACTTTAAAAAATTCCCCCTTTTTTTCCCCCCAAAAGCCTGTTCCACCGGTACTGTAAGTCCCAAACTAAGCACTCAGTATTTAGATAAATGACTTGAAGGTTTGCATGGTGGAAATACTAAGTGGAAAGGTTTGCAGTGACACCATGTTACACTTCTCTTTCGAGAAGGAGTATGGCTCGGTACAAGAGTTACCGGCTCTTTTCAGAGCCACACTCCTGCTTGAAAGACAAGTGTTACATGGTGTCACCATTTCAAGAAGTGTGGCTCTGAAAAGAGCCGGTAAGTCAACGTTTCGGGTTCAGTGTGTACTCTGTCTGAAGACAGGCACACTACCAAAAACATTGAGTTACCGGCTCTTTTCAGAGCCATACTGCTTGAAAGGGAAGAGCTACATGGTGTCACCGCAAACCTTCCATTCACTCAGTATTTGCATCCTGTGCCAGCACGATGGGGAAAGTTTCACAGAACAATTGCAAAGAATAATCACCACGGACTAGGCTAATAGTAAGCTTCTTTCGCATGCTGCGTCAGATTGGATGCACTTCAAAAAAAAACTGCATCCAGTTTGGCCTTGTACAAAGTAGATTTTTATTGAAACTAAAAAAAACTGTCTGCTCGTTCAATTTGTATTCTGTCTTCTTTCTTTTTCTGGACGGCTCGAAATTTTGTGTGTGCATGCAACTACCGCGGATAGTTTTGTGTTTCTCTCTGTTTTGCATTGCTCTTTTCAGTTGCCTCATGAATATGCAAACGTTTTAAATAAAAGCCACTTCCTTATTGGTTGAGAACTGAAATACTTTTTTATACCTTAAAGTAGATGCGCTCCGATTGGACCGAAGGCCAATGTCCCCTTAGTGTACACAATGGCGGATTGTTACTTTTCAAAACTGAATTAATATATAATAGCAAACTCCCCCCCCCTAAACTTATGCTTTTATGAGGATTGAAAAAAAAAAAAATCATGTGTGGAAGGAAGACCCTTTATGATTGAATATTGAAAGTTAACAACTGCAAAGGTATATTTTGCATAAACTTAAACCTTAAGTCAACTTATTTATTACGGTGTTCGAGCAGTGATTGAACTGTATTTATATATCACCTTAATCCATTCTTCATACTTACACCATGGGTCAATTTCATGGAGCCGCTTAAGCGTAAAATTCTGTTTAGCATGAAAAGTCTTCCTTGTGTAAGCAGGATTACAGACCGATCTGTTGAGTGAATTTAGTTGCTTTGGACTTGTATTCCACCCTCCTTTTCTTTGTGTGAAACCAAAGTGAAATTTGAGTCGGCAAGCTGATCTTATGAATCATGACATTTTGTGCTTGAGTAGATTTTGTTGCTTAAAGCAACTCCATGAAATTAGGCCCCTGGTCATGAAAGGACATTATGATGCAGTTTCTGTGGTTGTGTCTAAAACAAAACAAAAAAATCCCATAGCTTTGGATCGTCAAAGGACGCCCTGTACGTTTGTTTAACCTTCCCATGTGACGTTGTGATGTCATCCCTGATGGCCAAAGCTGTGATGGCACAACCCCAAAACCTTGCCCGAACACCTTTCCGAATGCTTGCGAACGGATCTTTTGGATTTGAGATGGGTTGAGGTCCATGCTGCACAATGTTATGCTTGACTTTTAAAATTCTGCCCTTCTGTAAGGTGGCTCTGGCAGACATGTTTAAGAGCTCAGCACGTCTATAGGTTGTGTGTTGAGTTCTTGAACTTTAATACCATTGTGGTTCCAAGTGCTGAACTCCCATTTCATGGAGTAAGCAAAGCAAATTGGGTGGATTTTGACAAAGCCTTACGATGCATCATAGCTCAACTTACAATGGATAACCCTTTGTTAGTTGTGATACAGCGTATGGTTTCTGTGCATCGCTCATCGTCTTGCGATTGATCGCAAGTTAGCATGAGTTTTGGTGAAATCGATCCCTGGAAGAGTTTTAAGGATTTGAACATTTTGAGATTCTCCCAAATGCCGGCTCTCCTGGAGATTGTGTATTCTTGTGGGGTGGGGATGTATTTGACACGGATCAATCTGCTGATGAACTGTATCGATCTCTGTCTATATTTGACCTCAGTAACCTTTCATATCTGTGAACAGTCCTTTTTAATGAAGGGATAGCTCCATGCTCGATGAATTTTATCACGGCGTATTTATTGAATTTTTTTTACTGAGTTCTACTCACCCGACCGGATGCTATTTCTAGCTCATCATAAAAACTACACAGTAATCGATGGACTTTATCTATTCTTGTTAAAAAAAAAAAATCACCATCGAAGTTTGCTGTGTACAAATTAATTCTTTGGTGACAAAAATGGGTCCGTACTTGTAGGCCATTGTTGTAACTGCTTCGTCTTGCCCCTTGCTTTTCTTCATTTTGTATTTTTATAATCGCTGCTTCTTCTTTTTCTAGTATAGTGTTCGTGGACATACCAGGACTTGAAGAGGATAGGAGGGTTTTTGTTTTTTTACCAAGATCATCTTGCTTCAAATATGAGATGAGATAATCAGTTAATCCCTTTGTGTGTTTTTTTCTTCGAAAATTCAAATCAAGACAAATCAAATCATTTCAAATCAAAATGGTGACAGACTGAACTATCAATAAAATAACAGTGGATCTGTGCGTACTCCGACTTTGCTCAGAAACTGGAGAATGCAACTACCAAAGAAGACCCCGAAATTGCTGAATTAACTGTAAAATGCCAAAAGCCTCTATGAAATTGCCTGGTTTTTGTGCAGCATTGCGTTGCCTGCGTTTATTTGAGTAACTTGTCAACAATTACCCTGACAACTTGTGTGGTCTTAAAAGGAGTCCTTTATTTCCGTCAGGATCATGTGAAGAAAACAATTTTAAAAGGATTTGGGGGACGATTTCATTTTGTTTGAATTGATGGGTGCTATGCACGTGTAATTAACCAGAGTGTAATGTAGACATTTAAAAGGTCATAAGTTGAGTTTAATTAGAAAATTTTAAAGAGCAAGAGAAAAAAAAAGCAGAAAATAAAAAACATAAACCTCACTTAATATGTGATCACTTTTTTGTACATTGTACAGTCATAGTAGAACAGTCATTATTGGAGATACAAAGGGTTCAGAGTGCAAGGGTTAAAGGTCAAGTGTAGGTCATAGGTCATCCAATTCAAAAAACAACAAACCACTGTGTAAATAGTAATATTAATCATGAATGGTTTTCCCTTAGCCCTTGCACTCTTTCTATGTAGTTTTAGTACAATTTAAGAAAAATGTTGCTTGTACGGTGAGATTTAAAAAAAAATAAGTCGGCTTTCATCTCTCTACCCATGCGGCCACTGAATCCAGTTTCCAACGGATCATGAAATGATCTTATTGGATTACATGAAAGGAATTTAGATTGTGTGGGCCAAACACGGTATGAACCGTTGTCCGGTCCCAATGGGTTTGACAGTATTGTCTTTAACAGTTTGGTACCAGCCTAAAATGAGTGTGGTTTACTATGGCAGTCACCCCCCTGGAATTGTCTAGTCTCTAGACTCCACCAGCCTTGATTGCAAGCGTACTACACAGCATGCACATCTCTCAGTGACCTATATACTCTCCTTGGCAATGATCCAATGCAAATGAATGGTACCTCTGACATGGTCCACTGCACATGTATATTTATCCCTTTTGTTTAAGGACACACATGGCTATCAAATGCAGTGGTTATTATTATATTTAAAAAACAACACCACACAAGCAACACTTTTTCCTGTGATATTTAGTTTAACTGTACATTCATATGTACTGGTTTTAACAGTATAGCCTAGCATAGTGAGCTTCAGCACCAAGGTTGAACAATTAGAACACCTTGTTTGGTGTTGATAATTAATACTTGAAAGTGTTAATCAATTAGTCGATCGGATTTGACCGGCTGACGACTGTAAATCACTGTAATTATTACCATTGTCTTTGACAAGACCACCGTACCATACCCTACAAAAATAAAGATGGTTTGTAATGAACACATTGGTGGAAATGAAATTACGCTGTCTTGTGTGTGTTTGTTTGTTGTTGAGCTTGCATTTCATAATTTATGCGTCTAATTTTATTTTCAGTTAAATGAAAGCAAAGATGAAATATTTGCCTCGGAAGTTCATAAATGAGAGAAACCACAAATATATCTTTAGTTGAAATTTGATCAAAATTAGCCTCCTTCAGAATACAGTACTATGTACAATGTACTGTATATGTACATTTTGTAATCCTAATACTAGTATAGTGTAAAATCAGTACATGTACAACATGTACATGTACAGTGTACAGTGCGTTACAGTACATCTACATGTACATGTACATGTACATGCGTACTGTACAGTGTACAGTACATGTACTGTACATGTACTGTACATGTACATGTACATGTACATGTACATGTACATGTACATGTACTGTACATACACAATGTACAGTACATGTGGTGTAAAACAAAATAATAGGAAGTCAGGTCTTCAGGAGCCTTGTCAACAGAGGGCGCTGTTTATCTGTTTATCATTATTTTGACCTTGACAGACATGTGGTGACTGTGACTGAGAACGAGTCGTGTCAAATTTCTACCATTTTGTTCTCTTTTCTCGCGCTTTTTTTCATGAAATGCCACACCGCCATGCAGTTCTTACGAACATGTCGAATGTGTCTGGCTAGGCAAGAGAGCGTGCTGGGAAGCAGAGTCGTTAAAATGGTCCTGCAAAGTTCGCACGAAGTGGGCAGTCGTCCGGGCGGCAGACATCTTGGATTCTACTCCGGGAATCTCCTCCGGCCGCGGCGGTGGCAGAAAGTCACGGATTCCGGGCCGTCGGTTGCCCACGAAAGACGGCTTTCGTCCACGCTGTACACCCCGCTGTCGGAGGCCGACCATGTGCCGTTCGTCCTGAAGCCCGAGGTCGACTTTGACGGCGTTTTCGGCGACCTGGAAGACTTGCGGACCAACGTGAACGCCAGGGGTCATGAGGTCGATTTGCAAAGGCTGGTGAGTAGAAGTTGAACAATATTTACCGAGAAGCGGGGACATTTTTTTGAGATTCATTTTGTCGGTAACCATGCCAATGTCCAATGAAGTACCAGCCATTGACCTTTCCCCAGTATATATACATATTGACTGAAGGGAATTATACAATTCTTCATCTTGTTTTTAGTTTAAAAGAGCGCATGTTCTGTACACAGCTGCGTACTGACCGAGTGACCGTCACACACTCATGATTGGTCCAATCTTTTCGGCGAGTGATTGTGCCAGACAATGGCTATTGTCTACATAACAATAGTTTAGTGCGAATTGAGGGGTTTTCCCCCTCCTTTTGACGGTGTGGGTAATAAACTAACACATCTTGCCTCTTTTCCACCCTTTAACTTAGTTTAAGTTTGTTGGTGACTGGTGAGGGTTTATTAATTATTATTATTAATCTAATATATTATCATTAAGACCTAATAAAATTAATTTTATTGGGAAGATCAGAAAACATCGATGTCCACAGATTTCCTTCTAATTTACACAGTTTGTAGATGGTCATGATAGAATCCTCATGTTGAAAATCGTATGGTCTGGGATGCTGTACTTTTCGAGAAATCTTCACTCAAATACTGACAAGGCCAAGTAAAATTTTATTAGTTTCTTATCCCCGCCCGCATCTTCTTTTTTTGCCGCCGCATATTTTTATTTATTATTATGATTATTCTTATAAAACGTTATCAAGACAAAATTTTCAATTGATTTTTGCTGTTTTCAGCTGTTGAACCTCACACATGCACAGCCTACATATCGTGCTGTACTTAAAAACGACTGGAAATTAGACTACACATCTTTAGGGAAAAATTGTTGTGGAAAGGATGAGAAACTAATACGAAAAAATTAATTTACTTGGTCTAAATGGGACTCAGTCTACAGAATATTGTTTTGCTCTCAAATCAAATACAGGCCTGTGCTCTTATTGTAACTTGAATCCCACGAATTTCTGGTCAATGTTTGGAAAGGTTTCACTCTGGGAGAAGCTGAAGGACCTTGAGCAAGAGAAGTCGTGCGTTGAAGACAGAAGGACAAAGGTCAAC
Source organism: Luidia sarsii (assembly GCA_949987565.1). Taxonomy (NCBI): domain Eukaryota; kingdom Metazoa; phylum Echinodermata; class Asteroidea; order Paxillosida; family Luidiidae; genus Luidia; species Luidia sarsii. The sequence continues at coordinate 18,634,315 of OX465111.1, read as the reverse complement.
AAGGAGATTAAATATTTGAGTAAAAAGGTATGTTTGAATGTTTGTCTATATCCCACTCCTCCCCATTTTAACATTAACCCTACCCGAAGTTCCGAACCTTTGAGGTACCACGACGACAGTGTTTGACTTCTGGAGTAATAGGGCTTAAAAAAAAGTCTTACCATTTAAGGCGAAGTAAACAAAATATTAGATTCTCATCCCCACCTGCATCATTTTTTTGCCACCGCATCATTTGTTATTTTTTTTAAATTATTTAAATTTATAAAATTTAATTTTTTTCCGCTGTTTCCAGCCTTTGAACTTCGCACATGCACAGCCTACATTTTCGCACTGTACTTAAAAACAACTAGAATTTTTTTTTTTTAAATGCCTGTATCCTCCTTTTTTCAAAACGTTCGGATGAAAAACTAATAATTGTTTTTACTTGGCCTTAAACAAAAAAATGTAGTTCATCCAGCCACAGAAGAGATCTCTGTATGTATCAGACTCAATCGTCTTATCATGTTTCCAGCTTGCAATAGACTGATTGCATGAACACTGTTTACATGCCATCACATGACTTATAGTGGGTATTTGTTCATCTCATTTGGCACAGAGCAGCGATGGAAATGTATAAAGAAGAATGTGGACAATATGATAGTCTTCTGTGCTCGTTTCCACTCCTGTTCTGCACCAAATGAGATGAAAAAATGCCCACTATAAGTCACGTGATGGCATGTAAACGGTGATCACGCAATCTGCCTGTAGGCATTTGGATGTGAGGAATTTCTATTTGGCTCACCTGGGATTTCGTCTTCTCTCTCTCAACTTTAGGGAGGAGCGAGCAAGCAGAAAGACGAGCTGCAGCAGACGGGACGATCTCTGCGGGAGGAACTTCGCCACGTCAATGTAAGTTCCAAAAAGAGAATTGAATTGACTGGAAGATTCCATCTCCAGGACTTGAGAAATGTATCAAAAATTAGGAGGGCCTGACATTTTTGATCCCAGCAGGACCTTTCTCAAAGGCATTCTGCCTTTGAGAAAGGTCCTGCTGGGATCAAAAATGCTAGGATCGAAAACGTCCTTTCTCAAAGGCAGGTCCTGCTAGGACTGAAATGTTTAGCCCTCCTAATTTTTGATATTTGCATTTTGGTCTTTTCAGTCAGTAAGCAGTTTGCAACATTTTTGAATGCTTCTGAGAATTTCAAATGGGGTACAACTCTACCACCTGCATGTGCGACGGTTGGCTGAATAACAGAGTTGATATTTTTGTTCATCTAAAAAGATTAGGAGGGCCTTACGTTTCAGTCCTAGCAGAACCTTTCTCGAAGGTCAGTTAGAATGGTTGTAATGGTTGTAATTACTGAGAAATTTCTACACAGTTAATTTTGTTTTTCTTAAAGAAGGAAATTTTGACTGGATTGGGATTTGAACCTGGGCCTCTAGTTTAGCGTACCAGAATTCTACCACCTGAGTTATCCAGCCCTTAGATAGTGGTGGGGAAAGGGCTATCCAAAATTCTTAGGGTCACAACATTTTTACAATTAGAAATGGCAGATAATTGTATGACTGGTGTACGGTTTTCCCCCTGTGTTTGTTTCATCTACCCAGGCCGCCATAGCGTCTGTATCGGATGAGTTTTATCCTGAAGCCCTCAAATTACCCAACCAGCTTCACCCTTCCGTGGTGAGTCGTTTGTTTGAGCTCTCATTTCTCCCCCCCCCCCCCATCGTATTTACCGTGAGTTGGTCTTACTTCGGTCAATGTCCGTGTCCAGCCACGCATATTGAGGGTGTGGATCACTGGCTGTGCAAAATGGCACATTCAGACCAGGGCACCAATTTCATTGACTTGCTTCGGGACCAAAATTTGCTTTGCCACTTCGCACTGTGACCCCCGAATTTGGAGCGCTGCTGGTGTTGCTATGTGCTAGGCTCCCCAAATCTGAACACCACAAACTGTTTTACTTTTAAACGTAGACTCTTTCCAGCCTACCACAAAACAATATGTAACATGTATAACAAACCCGGTAGATGTCTCAGATCATCGGATACTTATCTGCTTGCAGTCCCACACATCCATAATTTATGGGGTGAGCGGGCTTTCTCCCATGCTGGTCCTACCCTGTGGAATGTTCTTTCTCAGGAAGTCCGTAGTATGTCCTCCATATCGGATTTCAAATCCTCTCTCAAAACATATTTGTTCGATCATAGTTTTCCTAATTAATAGTTTATGTAGTCTTTTCTTTGATTCTGTATAATGTTGTTAAGCGCCTTGAGCGTCTTTGCAGACGGATTCTGGCGCTCTAGAAATGTCCGTTATTATTATTATTATTATTTCTGACCAAAGCCACACAAATGTCCATTTGTGCCAGGTTTGACTAACCTGCACACTTAGTGTACTCTTATTGATTTATTTCACTGGTATTTGATGTTCCCAATTGTTTATCAAGTTTTTGAAAAAGGCACATTGCGGTATTCAAGCCCCCGTTTGGCAGTTGTGGCCGCCTAACCCTACCCGAACCTTCAAAACACCACGACCGCGTTGTATTTCAGAAACTTAATTTGATGACCAATTTGCACGTTGTGGTCTTTTTGTGTGGTCGTAGTGTTACACCCGTGCCTCTGAATGCAGTGATAAATGTACTTCTCTTTCTGTCTGCATTCTCTTCACCACAGCCCCACGGAACAACATCAAAGGTTCTGAAGACATTTGGAGTCCAACCAGGTGGGTAGAACTGTGAATGAGTCGCTTTCAAAATGGTTCAGATACAGAGGTTTGCATGGTGGAAGTACCAAGAGGACAATTTGCAGTGACACTATGTACATAGCTGCCAACCATTCCTATTTTGGAGGAATCATTCCTCTTTTGGGGTAAAATGTTATCACTTTTTACAAATTCTTGACAGCAGATTCCGATTTTTGTCTTGAAAATACACATGTATTCCTGTGTAGTTTGCTCTGCGATTCCTCTTTTTTTAGCAGAAGTATTTTCTAATTTCCATTAAGACAGGTCGGCAGCTATTGCAAGTAGTGCATCTCTGTTGCTGTTTTCTAATGACGGGCTGAGTACACACTGCCCGAAATATTGAGTTACCGGCTCTTTTCAGAGCTGCACTCCGTCTTACAAGAATTATGTTACTCGGTGTCATCTCAAAATGCTGCAGTCATAAAGGTGTACCTTCTTCCTAGGACCTTTAGTTCATCCTCTTGGAACGTGTAGCTTTTTAGATAAGTTTACAGAGTATATTTTCTTCCTAAAGTATGGTTTTGAGTTTTGGTTCTACTAAATGGCTAGTCTGGTTCATGTGTGGTGAAATAATTAACTTATATTTAAATATAATATATACATTTCTAATTTTTTTTCAAAAGGTAGAGGGCCTGACGTTTCGATCCTGGCAGGACCTTTCTCAAAGGCAAAGTGACAAGGACGTACACACTACACAGACAGTCAGGGGAAGGAAAGCCCTGATGCACATTACAGAGGAAGGACAAAAGGGAAGGGATTGGGATGCAGATGTACACACCAAGGGAGGGGAGATCAAAGGGAAAACGAACAAAAGGGTGGGGAGGATCAAAGGGACGGGAGGGAGGTGGGAGATCAAAGGGGAAGGCCACAGGGCTTTCCTTCCCCTGACTGTCTGTGTTTGTCCTTGTCACTTTGCCTCTGAGAAAGTTCCTGCTAGGATCGCAACGTCAGGCCCTCTAACTCTTGAGATTCATGTATTGCAGGTTATTTTTGATAGTCAGTGAGCAGTTTGCAACAGTTTTTGTATTAACTTTTCATTTTTTTAATTTTCGTACAGAAGCAACAACTAGTATGCCATCTGCTGAGGAGTCTGCCAGTAGGTTCCTCAAGGAAAGGTACCGGTCCTACGGAACTAATAACAACGTGGCATTGGAGGGTTTTATTTGAGCTAGAAAATGACAGTTTAATACGTCTTGAATAAAACCACAGTCATGGTTTCTGGGTGCCCAAGCCAGGATATGGTATTGATGGCATCGATGGGTTTCTCTTGCGCCTTTCCCTGGTCACCCTTTGCCCCCATTCATTGTAGAATCATCCGGCTCCAACTCCAGCCCTACCCTACCCTGCAAATTAATGTGACCACGTTTTATCAGCAAAGGATTGATGGTGCTGCATGTACGCTTTCCTGTGTGTCACTTTTACCGACTCGCTCTGCATGTGCTGTTCGCACTGGACTTATCGTCTCGGGGGGAAGTGACCGGGCAGCAGTTGGCCGGTAGAAGTAACCGCTGGACTTGGGGGGGGGGAGGTTAAAAGTAGCTGAGAGGAAAACATTCCAGCCTGTTCGCACTGGACTTAAAATGGGGAAAAGTCCCCATCGTCTCGGTAAGTTTTACCGAAAAATAAAGTCCAGTGCGGACAGTGTTTAAAGCCCCTACACAACATTGGTCGAGGTCAAAGAATAGCATCCATACATCGTCTGCTCCAACATATGCATAAAATAGCACACCTGTGAAAATTTCAGCTCAATCCGCCAACCGAGTCTCGAGAAAATCGTGAAAACCGCTTCATTTGTTTCACGAAAATGCAGCATTCAATGCCGTACTGTTCCGAAAAAATAGTTTGGATCTCGGTAAGACGTAAACGATTTCTTTTCTCCCAAAATACAACATTTTAGGCAGAAATATTTCAGTGAGAGGTTTCTACCATAACCATCTTCAAACTGTATAAGTTTCATGTAAATCTGTGAACATTTCTGTTTTTCGATCTTACCAATGTTGTGTAGTGGCTTTAAGCCTTACACCGCCTCTCCCTCCTTTTGTATCTCCCCTTCCCCCGTCTCCTCCCTCCAGTCATCCTCTTTCCCGCGCCGGCTTCGCCTACTTGGAGCACGACGCTGCCCTGCTTGAGATGGCTGTGACAGACTGGGCCCGACAGGACCTCCTAGACCGCGGCTTCGTTCCGTTCACCTGCCCCTCCTTGTACAAACCAATCGCTCTGGTAAGCCTTGCTGGTTTACTTAGTACTTACTTACGCCGATCGTCCCCCATTGGAATGCAGGCTGCCAACGAGAATTCTCCAACCAGGGACCAATTTCATAGAGCCGCAATTACTCATAGGATCACCTCGCCAACCAAAATGTCACCGTTGATTCGTGCTAAGCAGTGGAGAGTGGATAACAGATCAGAATCAATGGACATCACACAGCAATGTGGTTAGTAATCCCGTTAGCACAAGGAAGACTTTTCCATGCTTAGAAGATTTTCACGCTTAAGCGGCTCTATGAATTTGGGCTCCTGGCCGGTCCTGTGCCAGTTTCTCCACTTCCCTTCAGGCATAGCCTAACCTCTGGGCATCAGCCTGTAGCCTGTAGCCTGTAGGTCCTGTCTCCAGGTTTTTTTCTTGGACTTCCCTGCTTCCTTCTGCCTCTGTGGGTTCTAGCTGAGTGCTGCCCCTGTCATGTCTTGGCTTGGTTTTCGGACAGTGCTCTGTCCGTCTTCAGGAGGAAGAATGCCATTCTGGTGTTGGGGTCGGATTTCAGTACCCACAGACAGGATTGTGGTAGTCTGTATGCTACGCTGTAGTTTTGAAGTCTTGAAGGTAGAGATAAGCTTGGGACTGGTTCAATGCAAGTCACTCAGGTACATGCTGTGCTAATGAGTTGATAATTGAGTCTATCATGACACTGTTCCTGTAATACATGAATGAAACTTTTCCATCTCTTTTCCGTAGGAAACTCTCGGGCTAGACCCAGATGCCGACAATGAGGTTAGAATCTTTGAAGGCATTTATGGCCGTTTTCGAAATGAAGGCTTAGGCTTAGGATCAGGCTTCGTCTCTGTCTGACAAAACCTGAAAATCCAGGTTGTGGTTTGTTTCCGAATTTGAAGGTTTGTTGGCTTGATAGGTATACAGGGTATTCCCCCAATAAACTGGGGCCAAACGCTTGTTTTTAGATGCCTGTGATATTATAACGAGTAAAATATGAACGAAGCCTAAGCCTGAGCCTAAGCCTTAATTTCGAAAACAGCCTTTGAACAAATGAACAACATGACACAAATAACCATCATGGGTCTGTCTGTGCAACATCAAATTATCAAGTGTGCCTTTCACACTGTCAAGCTGACCATAATATGCATATTATGTTGACATTCATTAGTACTAGTCAATTGACTTCAGGTTAAAGGCCCTATACAACATTGGTAAAGGTCAAAAGATTGCCACAGTTTGTGTGTTAAACCATTCAACATCCCAAAAAAGCAATCATGCTAAGGTTTTAGCTCAAATGGTGATCTGAGAAAGGAGAAAAAGGTGGAAAACCGTCACGGTTTTTGCACCGTTCTGTAGTGTAAGAAATAGTTTATGACTTGTGAGTAATAAACTATTTGTCGATGTTTGAGTGAAGATTTCTAGGGAAGTACAGCATCCCAGACTGTAAGATTTCAACATGAGGATTCTATCATGACCATCTACAAACTGTAAATTAGAAGGAAATCAGTGGACATTGATGTTTTCCGATCTTCCCAATGTTGTATAGCGAGTCCTTCTTGTGAGACAGCATTGTTAGCGCCCTCGTCTGACAGGAAAGTGGAAATGAAAGGAGGATCCGTGCTAATAGGAACTCACAGCCGCATTTAACCCCTTGACGTCGGGATTATTTTAATAAATTGTTGTGGTATTGATAGTTGAGGGTCTAACTTTTCGTGCCTAGCAGGAACTTCCTAAAAGCAGGAATGGTTGCTTATCTGATGATTGTTAATATTACGCAGTTAAAGTGAAATGTACTTTTCTGTTTGGCTGTGACATTTGTTTCATTCTTTCGATGGTTTTTTTTTTCAGACCTACTCCGTAGAAACTCATGACAACACAGTCCAGTATCTTGCAGGAATTGGTCCAATGGCGTTCATTGGTAAGTATTGCCAGCGTGTCTGAGCAGAGTTTAGACATAGTCATTCATTTCGGCGTGACACAAGGAAGATTAATCTGGATGAAAACGGGGGAAGGGATCCCTGGAGATAATACGGCAGTGAATGGCCAAATGCTTCTGACTGGCGCCCCCACTCTGACAAAGACTAGTTGGCTATTTGGGAAGGCCACCATCTAAGGGCTGGTCACGTTTTCCCTGACCAGTCAATTTCTCCTTTAAGTAATTTTCATAAGTTTCCTAGTCAATTGTTTGAGAGAAACAAGAGTGTTCATACAATGGCCATAGTAAACAATTGTGCTTGATTTTTGTGTTTGTTTTATAGCCTACCACATGATGTCAGTTATGGAGGTAGCAGATTTGCCGTACAGGTAATGGAGATAAACTCAACTTCTCAATTGGAATGAATTTCCAATTCAGTCAGGGCCGATTGCAGTAAAGGAAAACAAATTCATCATGCCTCTTAAAGTGTCTCCTAGTGTTGTAACACCGTTGTCTTTGCCACTAAAGGCCATTTCAGAGGACGCTGAAAAAACTCGCAAGGCTTGAGAAAATGTCTCATGCACGAGAAATCTTACAAAAGTGCCATTGTGTGAAAGGTTACCAGCACTTGAGAGTGACAGACGTCCCTGGAGAACCCTTGAGAGATGTTGTCATAGGTCCTGACCACCGATAAATCTTCCGTTAGCGGAGGATTTCTCAAGGGACCCTTGACGATCGATCGTGTGAAGGGAGGAACTGTTTAATGCACGACGTCCCATGCTATACGCTAAATTCTCTCTCAAGCCTTGCGGTTTTTTTTAGCGCCGTGTGAAAAGGGCTTAAATGTGTCAGTTTTATCCCACAGTCAATTATTTCTCAAGGAGTCACTGGTGTGAATGTAGTGTAATGTAATGGTGCAGATGCCCTCTGTTGGTTGATTTTGAAGTGTGTTACATACACAGTCTTATAAGAAGGTGGCGCCTGTATCTCTTGGGTTTTCCTCCGCCTGTCAGCCTCACACTTTAAGATATTCCCATACTTTGCCTCTGAGTAAGGTCCTGCTAGGATCGACACGTCAGGCCCTCTAACGTTTGAGATTTAACATACTCCATGAGCATAATATGGATGTTGATTGAAGATGACCTAAAGATGTAAAGCAGGTCTACTCAAAGTCTCTAGACTCTGTCTTTTGAGTCTGGTGGAGTGATCCACTTTCCTATTGAGGACCATCCCCGTAGATACTCCAGCATCCAGGATTCTGCTATGTACTGTACAGTAAAACTTCATTCTCCTGCTTTTTTGTTTTCCTATTCACTGCAGGGCATTCACTGTTGGCAGAAGTTACAACAGCCAGTTAGGTAAGACATCTTGATCTTTAGATTGCTAGCAGGTTTTGTCATGAGTCATTTTTCATTTTTTTTTGTCGTTTTTTGAAAATGTTAGACCCTTTGAGAAAGGTCCTGCTAGGATCGAAACGTCAGGCCCTCTAGTTTTTGAGATTTATGTATTGCAAGTCATTTTTAGTCAGTGAGCAGTTTGCAACATTTTTTGGGGGTATTTACTTCTTGCTAAGAATCAATGAGATGCGTGGCGGAATCACAATGTCGGGTTTTTGCAATGACGTCACGTTCATTATTTCTTTGGGGACTGACTGCACAGGGCTCTGAGGAAAGCTGTTAGTGTTACCCCCCATTCCAAATCCATTCCTACCCTTTTCTTCAACCACTCCTCCAGTTCTGTCAGGCTGCCGTCGCAGACTTCCCTGGTCTTTGTCCTGTTCTTGTTGAGCTGCCGTTGTTCCAAACACTCTTTGTGTATCTTGTTGAATCCATACAGAGTCGCAGACTTTTCAAGGACTCTCTGCAAGCTTCCAAACGCAGAAGGTAATTACTCCCACAGGCTCATGATTACTCCTTGCCAAAAGTCTAGTTTTAATAGCATTTTCCTAGGAGATGGGCGAGCAGTTTTGATGGTGCACGGTTGCATAACGTGACGTGATTTCACCGACTTTGTTTCGGAGATGCCCGATCCAAAATGATTTTGCTTATGTGGACCGATTTGCAGAGGTCGTGACTTTTTGGTGCCCTTAATTGATCATACTGCCCTCTTGGGGTTGAAATGCGCCAGTCCTGTTTTGCAGAGCAATTGTTTGTAAGCGGCCTCTTGTGCCGCAGCATTATCTTGACGTCATTGTGATACTTGTTTTTACAGGTGGAGCTATTTGGTGCCTGCGAGAAGACTACATCTGCCAGTGATGCATTATTCAGCCAGTTCCTTGCCATTGCATGTGGCCTTCTCTCAAGGCTCCCTTTGCACTACAGGTAGGCGTCTTGTATTGCCACAGGATTTAAGGAATGAAGCTCTCTTCATGACAGACATACAAATGTACCAATGCATTCAATGCCTGCTGGGAAGATACACCCAGCTCGGGTGGGATTCGAACCCGCGACTTCTGCTATCTAGTGCAGACGTCTTAACCACTTGACCGCCGAGCTGGTCGAGGTTGTCAGGCAATTGGACAAAGCACTGAGCAGACAATGTTTAATTACATCTCAAGTACAGGAAAACCCTTGCAAAATCATATCATATCAATGACAAAAGGACTTAATTAAGGTTTTAAAATGTAAATAACCACTTTTATTATGTTCTATATTTCATTTTCAATTCCCCCCCCCCCCCCATTTTCATCTGAAGGTTGGTTGAAGTGCCAAGTGCCCATCTACTACCAAGTGTGTACAGGAAATGTGCTGTGGAAGTCTGGGTACCAAACATCGGGCAATTCAAAGAGGTAGGCACCAGTCACTTACTCAAACCTTTGATTGTAGTGAGACACCATGTAGACTGGTGCCTGCTTATTCTTGTATGTACTCGACATGTATTGAGTCTGGTGCACTGACCACATTATGTTGACTTACAGTAATTCAGACGTTTATGTCTGATTGACATTGTGTCAGTATCTGTTTATTATCTAGATATAATTGTTTTTTCTTTGATCCTAATTTTGACTCGGTATCCTAGTGTGTATTAGGTGTCAGCAATGTGTCCAGCTGTACTTATTGTGTATGGTTGTAGCGTCACTGTTTATGCATGGTTGTATTGAAGCTTTCTACAATGTCTGTGTATGGTTGTATAGAAGCTTTCTACAATGTTTGTGTATGGTTGTATAGAAGCTTTCTACAATGTCTGTGTATGGTTGTATATTACAGGTGGCCAGTGTTTCAAGCTGTACAGATTACCTCAGTCGTCGTGTCAAGATGAGATATCCAGCCATCGCAAAGCAGACGGCAGCACAAAGTAGACAGCGGCATTTCCTGCACACAGTGAGTCCACTGACAGACCACACCAAGAACTGGGGGCCAATTTCATAGAGCACCTCAAGCACCAAGATTTGCTGAAGCGTGAAAAAAAACCTTCCTCAATAGAATCAGGTTGCTGGCCTCAGTCCCTCAGACAGCCAAGGCTACCCCCTTGCAATCTTGAGATCTGACCAATGTGGGACCCCAAGTCCCAGGCCTCCACCTCAACCCTCAGTCTCTTGGCCTCAGACCCTCAGACAGCCAAGGGTACCCCCTTGCAATCTTGAGATCTGACCAAGCTCAGACCCCAAGTCCCAGGCCTCCACCTCAACCCTCATCCTCCAGGCCTCAGACCCTCAGACAGCCAAGGGTACCCCCTTGCAATCTTGAGATCTGACCAAGCTCAGACCCCAAGTCCCTGGCCTCCACCTCAACCCTCATCCTCCAGGCCTGAGTCCCTCAGACAGCCAAGGGTACCCCCTTGCAATCTCGAGATCTGACCAAGCTCAGACCCCAAGTCCCAGGCCTCCACCTCAACCCTCATCCTCCAGGCCTGAGTCCCTCAGACAGCCAAGGGTACCCCCTTGCAATCTCGAGATCTGACCAAGCTCAGACCCCAAGTCCCAGGCCTCCACCTCAACCCTCATCCTCCAGGCCTCAGACCCTCAGACAGCCAAGGGTACCCCCTTGCAATCTTGAGATCTGACCAAGCTCAGACCCCAAGTCCCTGGCCTCCACCTCAACCCTCATCCTCCAGGCCTGAGTCCCTCAGACAGCCAAGGGTACCCCCTTGCAATCTCGAGATCTGACCAAGCTCAGACCCCAAGTCCCAGGCCTCCACCTCAACCCTCAGTCTCCTGGCCTCAGACCATCAGACAGCCAAGGGTACCCCCTTGCAATCTCGAGATCTGACCAAGCTCAGACCCCAAGTCCCAGGCCTCCACCTCAACCCTCATCCTCCAGGCCTCAGACCCTCAGACAGCCAAGGGTACCCCCTTGCAATCTCGAGATCTGACCAAGCTCAGACCCCAAGCCCCAGGCCTCCACCTCAACCCTCATCCTCCAGGCCTGAGTCCCTCAGACAGCCAAGGGTACCCCCTTGCAATCTTGAGATCTGACCAAGCTCAGACCCCAAGTCCCAGGCCTCCACCTCAACCCTCAGTCTCTTGGCCTCAGACCCTCAGACAGTCAAGGGTACCCCCTTGCAATCTCGAGATCTGATCAAGCTCAGACCCCAAGCCCCAGGCCTCCACCTCAACCCTCAGTCTCCTGGCCTCAGACACTCAGACAGCCAAGGGTACCCCTTGCAATCTCGAGATCTGACCAAGCTCAGACCCCAAGTCCCAGGCCTCCACCTCAACCCTCATCCTCCAGGCCTGAGTCCCTCAGACAGCCAAGGGTACCCCCTTGCAATCTTGAGATCTGACCAAGCTCAGACCCCAAGTCCCAGGCCTCCACCTCAACCCTCAGTCTCTTGGCCTGAGACCCTCAGACAGCCAAGGGTACCCCCTTGCAATCTTGAGATCTGACCAAGCTCAGACCCCAAGTCCTAGGCACCCACATCAATCCTCAGACCTCAGTCTCTTGGCCTCAGACCCTCAGACAGGGCTGAGATTGGTTGAGTTTGAGGTTTCCTATTGTGTAGATATTGATCTCAAATTTTACTGGGCCTGACGTTTCGAGTGACAATGACACAACAGATACATGTACACGAAGGAAGGGGGAAGAGAGTGAATATGACACGGATGAGAAACAGAGGACAAAGAGTAAAGCTGGTAGGGCGAGATTAAAGGGAAGGGCAAGGAGTAGGGTGAGAAGTGAAAAGAAGGGGAAAGATCAAAGAGAGAAGCATGGAGGAGTGAACACAAAAGAAGGATTATCAGAAAGCTACATGTTGTTAGTCATTCCATGTTGTTAGTCATGTGGTTGAATAGTCCGAAAACACTTCATCCACATTTTCTCACGGCTAAGATATTGACTGAATTCTCCCTTCTGTTGTCTTGCCCTCAGGTTCACTGTACACTCCTTAATTCAGCTGTTCTTCTTGACGCTCTCTTGCCAAATATACACCAGCAGGTAATTCAAACAGATTACATATACAAAAATTAGGAGAGACTTATGTTCCGATCCTAGCAGGACCTTTCTCAATGGCAGAGAATGGTCCTGCTAGGATCGGAACGTCAGGCCCTCCAAATTGTTGGTATTTGATTTTAGTCACTGCACAGTTTGTAGTATATTATACACACAGGTATATAAAATAAAGGAAATCAAAAAAAGGCAAACCTAGAGAAGAGGTTTGCATGATGGAAATACTAAGTGGAAGGTTTGCAGTGACACCATGTTACACTTCTCTTTCGTGAAGGAGTGTGGCTTAGTACAAGAGTTACCGGCTCTTTTCAGAGCCACACTCATTCTTGAAAGACAAGTTTACATGGTGTAACCCCAAACCTTCCACTGAAAGGCAAAGCTGACTGGGGAACCTTTGAACAATTTTTGTATTTAAACCGCAAAAATAATTTGACTGGACTGGGATTTAAAGCCAGGACTCTGGTTTAAGTATGTGGTCTACCAGCTGAGCTATCTAACCCTGAGGGTTTTTCATCCCAAATAGTTTACTTCCTTGGGAGGTGGTGCCAGTAAGAAGCATCATATCGCCAGGGATCACATCCTCACTTTCATTCAGATGCCAAAAAAATTAAATGATTTGCTCTTTCAGTAAGTTAGTTGAAACACTGGTGAGTTTGCCTTTTCCTTTTGTTTGAAAATGTTGTGACAAGTGCTTTTCCCCCCTTTGTTTCCGGTTCTTTCTGAAGATCCCAGAGGTCTTGAAGCCCTACCTCCCTCGACCACACCCAACGAGACACCAAACCACATGACCAATGCAAGTGACCCCCACTATGACCCTGGTATGCTAATGAGATTGCTCTGAACAGACGCTGTTGTTACGTCATGACTGTGTATCGCATTTCCATGTCTCGCCCGGTTTAGCAATTTATGGTCAATGCCTTTTTTGTGTGGGGGAAAATGCTGTTTTTAAGATGAATTTTACTATTAAATAAGACTTAAGGCTTTGCACGGTGGGTTAATCAATATAGGAAGTTTTGCGGTGACACCATGTATAAGGTCTCTTAAAGAAGAGGTGTGATTCTGAAAAGAACCTGAGTGGTAACTCGACATTTCGACCAGTATGCTCTGGCCGTCATCAGGAGAAACTGGTGTGGTTCTGAAAAGAACCTGAGTGGTAACTGAACGTTTCGACCAGTATGCTCTGGCCGTCATCAGGAGAAACTGATTTCTCCTGATGACGGCCAGAGCATACTGGTCGAAACGTCGAGTTACCACTCAGGTCTTTTTCAGAACCACACCTCTTCTTTAAGAGACCTTATACATGGTGTCACCGCAAACCTTCCTATATTGAATTTGCTATTATTCATTGACAACGTTTGCTTTGCATGAATGTGGTAAATAGCTGAAATGTGTGGAACGAACATTATTGGATCCACGAAATTGTTTGGTATAGCGGTCGTTCGTTATAGCAGTTGTGGCCACATATTTTGTACACAAAAATCGGGAGCCAAAGGGCATATTCGTCATAGCTGAATGTTCAGTATATCGGCATTCGTTCCACTGTATTGTATTGCTCAGGATAACCCAATTATCTTGACGAAAATGGAAATTCATATCTGTAAGTTTCTTTGGGATATGCCTTTATTCAATGCTTGCCAGTGTAGTATTTTCTTGATGACATCACACCTTCATTGAAGAATATGTATTCGTATTTGCTCAGAATATAATATTATAATATATATTAAGTTAATACAAAATACAGTTGCAAACTGCTCACTGACTAAAATGACCTGCAATACGTGAATCTCAAAAAGTAAGAGGGCCTGATGTTTCTCAAAGGCAAAAATAATTTATATTAAAGAGCACCTTCCGGTTTGTAACATGCAATTTAAAGTGTTGCTATGAACTTTGGTCTCAACGTTTTTAATTGGTATCTTAGCATCTGCAAAGGAAATATGTTATTTGGTGAAATCCTCTTAGTAACTAACCCTCTCATTTATATGGCAATCTTAAGCTGTTGAATAATTATATAATATCAGCAATTGTGGATGAGGTTGCTTTCATTTTTGTATGGCTGCAATAAAGCTTACAACATTAGAAATTGTCTGGAAACAACTTTATTTTCGTACGGCCTCATATTGCCTTATAAGTGCTATTCTATTCATTTATAATGTTGGCCAAAATAGCTCATGTATTACGTCTAGAAACATACTTTACTTTTCGAATGGCCAAAATTCACTTGGCCAAACTGAAGTTAGCCGAGATCCAAACTGAAGTTAGCCGAGATTTTAAATGAACAGCGCCCTCTTGTGTCAGCCCCCTTGACAATGTTTGCAGTATGGCCACACGAAAATTAAGTTGTTTTTGTCAATACAAGCGCTTTAGGCCACACAAAGAGCTGTATTCACTTAGCCAAAGTGAAGCTAGCCGAGATTTTAAACAACAGCTATTAAGCTTAAAAGCCGATGTACATATATACTTCAAGAAACGTACTATAATTGTTGGTATGGCCAAAACTCACTTGGCCAAACTGAAGCTAGCCGAAATTTTAATTCAATTCATTTAGCCAGACTGAAGCTAGCGGTGATGTTAAAACAAATTAAAACAATTCATTTAGCCAGACTGAAGCTAGCTGAGATTTAAAAACAAATTCACTTAGCCAAACTGAAGCTAGCTGAGATTTAAAAACAAATTCACTTAGCCAAACTGAAGCTAGCAGTGATGTTAAAACAAATTAAAACAATTCATTTAGCCAGACTGAAGCTAGCAGTGATGTTAAAACAAATTCACTGAGCCAAACTGAAGCTAGCGGTGATGTTAAAACAAATTAAAACAATTCATTTAGCCAGACTGAAGCTAGCTGAGATTTAAAAACAAATTCACTGAGCCAAACTGAAGCTAGCGGTGCTGTTAAAACAAATTCGTTTCTGAATTTGTTTTAACATCACTGCTAGCTTCAGTTTGGCTAAGTGAATTTGTTTTTAAATCTCAGCTAGCTTCAGTCGGGCTAAATGAATTGTTTTAATTTGTTTTAACAGCACCGCTAGCTTCAGTTTGGCTAAGTGAATTTGTTTTAATTTGTTTTAACATCACCGCTAGCTTCAGTTTGGCTCAGTGAATTTGTTTTAACATCACCGCTAGCTTCAGTTTGGCTAAGTGAATTTGTTTTAACATCACCGCTAGCTTCAGTTTGGCTAAGTGAATTTGTTTTAACATCTCAGCTAGCTTCAGTTTGGCTAAGTGAATTTGTTTTAACATCTCAGCTAGCTTCAGTTTGGCTAAGTGAATTTGTTTTTAAATCTCAGCTAGCTTCAGTCTGGCTAAATGAATTGTTTTAATTTGTTTTAACATCACTGCTAGCTTCAGTTTGGCTAAGTGAATTTGTTTTTAAATCTCAGCTAGCTTCAGTCGGGCTAAATGAATTGTTTTAATTTGTTTTAACATCACCGCTAGCTTCAGTTTGGCTCAGTGAATTTGTTTTAACATCACCGCTAGCTTCAGTCTGGCTAAATGAATTGTTTTAATTTGTTTTAACAGCACCGCTAGCTTCAGTTTGGCTCAGTGAATTTGTTTTAACATCACCGCTAGCTTCAGTTTGGCAAAGTGAATTTGTTTTAACATCTCAGCTAGCTTCAGTCTGGCTAAATTAATTGTTTTAATTTGTTTTAACATCACCGCTAGCTTCAGTTTGGCTCAGTGAATTTGTTTTTAAATCTCAGCTAGCTTCAGTCTGGCTAAATGAATTGTTTTAATTTGTTTTAACATCACCGCTAGCTTCAGTTTGGCTCAGTGAATTTGTTTTAACATCACTGCTAGTTTCAGTCTGGCTAAATGAATTGTTTTAATTTGTTTTAACATCACCGCTAGCTTCAGTTTGGCTCAGTGAATTTGTTTTAACATCACCGCTAGCTTCAGTTTGGCTAAGTGAATTTGTTTTAACATCTCAGCTAGCTTCAGTCTGGCTAAATTAATTGTTTTAATTTGTTTTAACATCACCGCTAGCTTCAGTTTGGCTCAGTGAATTTGTTTTAACATCACCGCTAGCTTCAGTTTGGCTAAGTAAATTTGTTTTAACATCTCAGCTAGCTTCAGTCTGGCTAAATGAATTGTTTTAATTTGTTTTAACATCACCGCTAGCTTCAGTTTGGCTCAGTGAATTTGTTTTAACATCACCGCTAGCTTCAGTTTGGCTAAGTGAATTTGTTTTAACATCTCAGCTAGCTTCAGTTTGGCTAAGTGAATTTGTTTTAACATTTCAGCTAGCTTCAGTTTGGCTAAGTGAATTTGTTTTTAAATCTCAGCTAGCTTCAGTCTGGCTAAATGAATTGTTTTAATTTGTTTTAACATCACTGCTAGCTTCAGTTTGGCTAAGTGAATTTGTTTTTAAATCTCAGCTAGCTTCAGTCGGGCTAAATGAATTGTTTTAATTTGTTTTAACAGCACCGCTAGCTTCAGTTTGGCTAAGTGAATTTGTTTTAATTTGTTTTAACATCACCGCTAGCTTCAGTTTGGCTCAGTGAATTTGTTTTAACATCACCGCTAGCTTCAGTCTGGCTAAATGAATTGTTTTAATTTGTTTTAACAGCACCGCTAGCTTCAGTTTGGCTAAGTGAATTTGTTTTAACATCACCGCTAGCTTCAGTTTGGCTAAGTGAATTTGTTTTTAAATCTCAGCTAGCTTCAGTCGGGCTAAATGAATTGTTTTAATTTGTTTTAACAGCACCGCTAGCTTCAGTTTGGCTAAGTGAATTTGTTTTAACATCACCGCTAGCTTCAGTTTGGCTAAGTGAATTTGTTTTTAAATCTCAGCTAGCTTCAGTCGGGCTAAATGAATTGTTTTAATTTGTTTTAACAGCACCGCTAGCTTCAGTTTGGCTAAGTGAATTTGTTTTAATTTGTTTTAACATCACCGCTAGCTTCAGTTTGGCTCAGTGAATTTGTTTTAACATCACCGCTAGCTTCAGTTTGGCTAAGTGAATTTGTTTTAACATCTCAGCTAGCTTCAGTTTGGCTAAGTGAATTTGTTTTAACATCTCAGCTAGCTTCAGTTTGGCTAAATGAATTGTTTTAATTTGTTTTAACATCACTGCTAGCTTCAGTCTGGCTAAATGAATTGGTTTAATTTGTTTTAACATCACTGCTAGCTTCAGTTTGGCTCAGTGAATTTGTTTTTAAATCTCAGCTAGCTTCAGTCTGGCTAAATGAATTGTTTTAATTTGTTTTAACATCACCGCTAGCTTCAGTTTGGCTCAGTGAATTTGTTTTAACATCACTGCTAGCTTCAGTCTGGCTAAATGAATTGTTTTAATTTGTTTTAACATCACTGCTAGCTTCAGTTTGGCTCAGTGAATTTGTTTTTAAATCTCAGCTAGCTTCAGTCTGGCTAAATGAATTGTTTTAATTTGTTTTAACATCACCGCTAGCTTCAGTTTGGCTCAGTGAATTTGTTTTAACATCACTGCTAGTTTCAGTCTGGCTAAATGAATTGTTTTAATTTGTTTTAACATCACCGCTAGCTTCAGTTTGGCTCAGTGAATTTGTTTTAACATCACTGCTAGTTTCAGTCTGGCTAAATTAATTGTTTTAATTTGTTTTAACATCACCGCTAGCTTCAGTTTGGCTCAGTGAATTTGTTTTAACATCACCGCTAGCTTCAGTTTGGCTAAGTGAATTTGTTTTAACATCTCAGCTAGCTTCAGTCTGGCTAAATTAATTGTTTTAATTTGTTTTAACATCACCGCTAGCTTCAGTTTGGCTCAGTGAATTTGTTTTAACATCACCGCTAGCTTCAGTTTGGCTAAGTAAATTTGTTTTAACATCTCAGCTAGCTTCAGTCTGGCTAAATGAATTGTTTTAATTTGTTTTAACATCACCGCTAGCTTCAGTTTGGCTCAGTGAATTTGTTTTAACATCACCGCTAGCTTCAGTTTGGCTAAGTGAATTTGTTTTAACATCTCAGCTAGCTTCAGTTTGGCTAAGTGAATTTGTTTTAACATCTCAGCTAGCTTCAGTTTGGCTAAGTGAATTTGTTTTAACATCTCAGCTAGCTTCAGTTTGGCTAAGTGAATTTGTTTTTAAATCTCAGCTAGCTTCAGTCTGGCTAAATGAATTGTTTTAATTTGTTTTAACATCACCGCTAGCTTCAGTTTGGCTCAGTGAATTTGTTTTAACATCACCGCTAGCTTCAGTCTGGCTAAATGAATTGTTTTAATTTGTTTTAACAGCACCGCTAGCTTCAGTTTGGCTAAGTGAATTTGTTTTAACATCACCGCTAGCTTCAGTTTGGCTAAGTGAATTTGTTTTTAAATCTCAGCTAGCTTCAGTCGGGCTAAATGAATTGTTTTAATTTGTTTTAACAGCACCGCTAGCTTCAGTTTGGCTAAGTGAATTTGTTTTAACATCACCGCTAGCTTCAGTTTGGCTAAGTGAATTTGTTTTTAAATCTCAGCTAGCTTCAGTCTGGCTAAATGAATTGTTTTAATTTGTTTTAACATCACTGTTAGCTTCAGTTTGGCTAAGTGAATTTGTTTTTAAATCTCAGCTAGCTTCAGTCTGGCTAAATGAATTGTTTTAATTTGTTTTAACATCACCGCTAGCTTCAGTTTGGCTAAGTGAATTTGTTTTAACATCTCAGCTAGCTTCAGTCTAGCTAAATGAATTGTTTTAATTTGTTTTAACATCACCGCTAGCTTCAGTCTGGCCAAGTGAGATTTGGCCATACCAAAAATAAAGTGTATTTCGGCTATTTTGCTTACCAGTAATAAGTTAATAGGAGCCAAATTGAAGCTAGCCGAAATTTTAAAACAAATTCACTTAGCTAAACTGAAGCTAGCCCAGATTTTTGGCTGCTGTAAATCTTAAGAAGTTCCTTGGTAATGTACTGTTGAATATTGAATAAAATAATAATTTATATACGTAAACACTATCAGCTTTCTCATCTTCCTTTGCTCGAAAAACCTCCAATAACCCAAATTCTGCCATCTCTGGTCACTAATGAGCACTAATTAACTGCATGATTTCAAGAACAAAAATGTTGCAGTCCTCTTTGCCCTTTTTATATTATGGAGAATGTCCAACATGTGCCTCAACAGGAGCGCACATCAATGAGGAGCCCCACTCTGCTAAGCATTCCTCCTGATTCTAAAATTCCATGTCTCTTACCTTCTATTCCTCGCTGACAAGATCTGGGGCAAGCCCAGGTCTCTCAGCTACTCCAAGGCACAAAGGTCCAGGCCTCCAACCCCTGGAACCTGCCTCAGGCATCCAGACAGCAAAGGGCACCCACTTGCAATCTTAAAAAAACTGACCAAGCATGGACCCCAAGTCCCAGGCCTTCACCCAAAACCTCAGCCTCCTGGCCTCAGACCCTCAGACAGCCAAGAGCCTTAAGATCTCGAAATCTGGTGAAGTCCCATGCCACAACCCCACCCTCCAGGCCTCAGACAGCAAAGGGTACCCTCTTGCAACCTCAAAATCTGGACAAGCTCAGACCCCAAGTCCAAAGCCTCAACCTCAACCCTCAGTCTACTGGCCTAAGACCACCCCCTCACTCAGACAGCAAATGGTAGGCCTACCCCCTTGCAATCTCAATATCTGATCAAGCTCAGACCCCAAGTCATAGGCACCCACCTCAACCCTCAGCCCCCAGGCCTAAGACCCTCATACAGCCAAGGGTACCCCCTTCGAATCTCAAAATCTGATCAAGCTCAGACCCCAAGTCCAAAGCTTCCACCTCAACCATCAGTCTCCTGGCCTCCGACTCGATCTGACACTAACAGACATCAAAACATACCAGCATCAAACATCACAACAAACATGTACATGTGCAACAATGACTGGCATGTTTTTAATATGTACATGTACACTCTACATGCTAGCATATCATACTGTATGAATTTGGACAGACCAAAGAACATTTTTGTTTTGAACCATTTAATAATACTAGATAAATGTCAGTTGAAAGCATCGAACAGGAGCCAAACTTTAGAATGAACATACTGTACTTTCATGCACAATACTGTTAAGCAGAGGTATTCTGAATCGTGATAAAACCTGCAAGTCAAATACTTTTGCTGGACGTTTCAAAGAGTTATCAAAAATAAGATCAGATTGGGAAATCATTTCTTCAAGCAAATGACGAGAATGGGACTGTTCTACGCGTACTGTAGTTGTCCAGCCAAAAACAACAATTCCGTCTGGCATATCTGTTTATCAGGATCAATGCATCACCAACCATTCACAGACCTATTTTTGGGGCCCAAACACACACAGTATTCAGGATATTAGGCAAAGAGTAGGAAATACATCTTAAGATATGTACAGTATCACGCACAACATCGCTGAGTAGAATCAATATTGTCAATTTCGTCTGAATCTGAGAACTAGTTGACAAAAGGATTGGGTAAGACATAATACATGTATGCACACCTTCTGGTTCCAGAACAGCTGATAAAATGACAAACTCCTCCTAACACCAGAGAACAGGATTGTATGTTCCTGATTGATTTTTGGTTCATTCAGGGTTTAGATACCGATTTTAAAAACTCACAAATTTTAATTTCTGTATCACACTGATTTAATGATATAACTATCACATACCAATTTATTTTTTATCAAACCTCCAATGTTACCAACTACCTTCAAACTATTTTGGCAAAATCGTGCATTTCCAAAAATAAAAAATTATCTACGTATGTGTGTTTTTAGACAATAATTAAACAAAAACAAACAAAAAATTAACAAAAAGGGTAATTTGATTGATAATGGAAGGCCCAAGAAAACCTACAATTTGTATTTGCTTTCCCCTTCCCCTAATTTGAACAATTTATAAATTCAGGCAATATAAATACAGTTCAATACTAATTCAGAGGTTACATAATACATCATCATCTAACAAAATGTAAATCGTGAAACAAACATGATAAAAAAAATAATAAGCACAGCGGGCATCAAATGTGACAACTTACGAAAGAAAAGTTCCCCTTTGGCATTTTTTAAAAATTATTCCCAGTCAGTTTAACCTTCATTTGTTTAACTCAAACAAAAAATCTGGCGATAATGCTCAGTTGCAATTAAAAGACTTTGAGTCTTCCTAGGAATTGTCAATCGGAAATATGCATGGACATTATTTCCTCAATTACACTGACAATTTTTGTCAAAACACACACAGCCATACGCAGTAAGAAATGGTAAACTTTTAAAGCTTTCATCGATTTGCCAGATTTTTTTTTCTGAAACCCTTCAAATCCTCAATCTTCCTCGGCCTCAGAGAGCACCTCCCACTCCTGAATTTCGTTCACGTCTTCGACATCCACCCCCTCTTCCTCATCGGACTCTCCCACCTCATCAATGGCCATCATCTCGCCAAAGTCCGGCATCTCAAATCCCGCCTCCTCATCCCCCTCCACGCTCCACTCGTCACCGGAGAGGCTGTCCAGGTCCGATCCCGCTCCGGTCACCTCGCCGACGGCGTCTATGACTTCCACGTCTTCCGCATCTGAGGCGTCCATCTCCTGCCCGCTGTCCTCATCCAAGACGATGATGTCCTCGCCCATCAGCTCCTCGATGTCCAGGTACTCGCCGTCCCGGCTTCCGTCCCCTGAGGTGTCCAGCTCTGTTGTGCTTCTCGCTCTGGGCGAGCCCCGCTCTGGCCGTTTCTCCGGCGACTTTGACTCTGCCTCCTCCGCGTCCGGTCCCGGAGAGGATCGGGGAGATCCAGGAGAGCCTTCAGAAGGTTCCTGGGTAGGCTCAGCGTCTGGAGTCTCCTCAGGAGTGACCGGACTGGAATCCTCAACCCGGAGAGATGTGCCTCCACCGTCTGCACTTGAAGCCGATGCAGAGTTGGTTTCTGCCGACTGCTCTCCGTCGCCATCAGAGCTTTCACTGTCAGACTCTTTATCTGTGCCCTTGATTGATTCCTCGGCCAGATTTCCTTGGGGAAGGACCTCCTTGCTGGGAGCTGCTTTCTCGGGGTTTGAGAGAAGAGTTGACGCTGCCTCGTCGGCTTTCTGCAACTTGGATGCGTCAGCAGCGTCTGGATTCTTCCTAGGATTAGTCTGACTGATTCTCTCAGTCTCACCAGCAACGAGAGGTTCAGAAGAAACGACGGCCGTCTTGTCAGGTGTGCCTATGTCCTTCACTTGCTCCTGTACATCGAGGGTGCTTTGGACATCTGCTTGGGGTGGTGACACCTTCCTCTGGGCATACGATGATCGCGTTGTTCTCCTTGGAAATGGAGTCGGTGAGGTAAGAGCGAGAGGAACCACCTCGGGTTTGACCTCTTCCACACTCGGTGCCTGATCCGAGGGAGGAGTTTGTTTGTGTCCAGTTTCCTCGGCAGGTCCTTGGGGCCGCATCTCTTTGTTAGAGTCCATCTCCTCGGCGACAATCTCTGATGCCTCCGCCTTGGGTGTGGTGGCTGCTTGAGACTCGGTTCCTTTCCCTGAAGGTGCGGTAGTCTCGACCAAGTCTTTGGCTGGACCTTCTTGCGTGTCGTCAATACTAGTTTTGTCTTTCGTACCTTTTAGTCCGATCTGTGCGGTCTTCTCGTCGTCCTCACTGTCTTGTGATCCTTCCTCCAGTTTGCTGTCAGCAGGTATCATCGTCAAGGATGTCTCAAGTGAGTCCTTCTTGGCTTCACTCTCAGGCTGTGTGGCTTCCTTGGTCGTCGACTTGAGCACAGCTTTCTCAGCTGCTCTAGATTTGGGGTCCTGTTTTGGTTCGAGCACTTCCGTCCCCGATGCGTTGGACTCCCCTTGGGTGGACCGTTTCTCGGTTTCTTCTTCAGGAGCGGCTTCTTTGATTCTCGAGTCTCCTGCATCTTTGCAGATGACGCTGTGATATTGAGCATCTGTTGGTCGGCCTTCACCGACAGGCAAGGTTGTCTCGGAGGAAGCATCATCTTGCTTGGTAACTACTTCGGGAAGGGCATCCTTGGGTGCCATTCTCAGATCCGAGGCGGTTTCTGCTGTCGTCTTGGGTGAATGTGGGATACTGTCCATGGGCTCTCCGACCTTGGCAGTCTTTGTCTTCGAGGGAGTGGCCTCTGCGGATGCCTGTGACTCCTCATTCGTGTCTAAGGCTCTCCTTGATCTCGTCCTCCTTGGGGAAAACCTCTGTGGGGCGGCTTCCTTGGCGGCGGAGCCGGTTTTCTTGGCAGTCTTTGTTGTGGTGGGCAGACCCGTGGTGTTGCCGGTGATGTCTTGTACGGACGCGGCTACCCTCTGTGTGGCAAGCTCATCTGTGGCTTCATTCGGACCCGTCCTGAGGTCATCTGCTTCGGAAGACGGAGACTCGGCTGATGCCGCTTTCTTGAGTGCATCATCACTGGATGAGAATTCCTGGGGAACTGGATCGATTGGATGGAGGACGGTCTCTGTGGGAAGCGGTGATTCTGCCTTGGATGTGTCTACCTCAAGCTCACCATCTTCTTGCTGAGGTTTCTGGGGCGGATCTTTCGGGGCGACAGCAGCAGAATTCCCAGGAGTCTTGGCATCAACAGAAGTGCCCGGGATGGGCTGCGCTTTGTGGGGCGCAGCTTTCGCAGGAGGCGCGGCATCATTTGGAAGGCGCTGGGGCTGGATGGGCGTGGCTGTCTCGGGCGTGGCCAACTGGACAGCCTTGGAAGTGGGACTCACGTCATCGGGCGTGGCAAGTGATGGCGTGGCTCTCTTGGGCGCGGCCTGAGCGGAGGCCATACTCCCCGGGCGATTGGCAACAACGCCAGCGGGTGTGGCCTGGACTGGCTGAGACTTCTCGGGCGTGGCCTTTGTTCGCGACGCCTTGCTGGGACTCCTCGCCTTCGCGACCGGAGTCCTGGCTTCAGATCCGGCCTGAGCGGACGCCGCTATCGCGGCTCCCCGAGAATCGCGCTTACCCGCCAAGCCGGCAGAGGACACGGGGGGCCGCGCTTCCGCGAGACTTGAGGACGTGGACGAAGCGGCCTTGCCCCCGGCAACGTCTGCCAGGTTCGGCGGAGGTGCCGCGCTGGAGGAGGCAGCTTTTACGCCGGCCCCGGAAGACTGATTTCGGGCGGCATAGTATTGCTGCGAGGATACAACAACGAATGGTGGACGGGTTAAAAAAAAAGACGTGACAAATCAGACTCTGTGCAAATGCCATTGTTGGTTGTAAGAATGAAAGCCTTTATTTTGTGAGGCAAGATTAATTGCTTTGTTCGGCAAACAAATGAGGACTATCGGAAAATAATCAGTCATTCGACTAAAAGTAATTCCTTAGTATAATCACATTTAAAACAGGTACCTGAATTCAACCAGCAAATGCTTACAATGATTACAAATAGATTCTTCAATAGAAGCTTAGAAGTGCTTATTCTAATTGGGTACAATCTTTATCCTTAACCTGATTGTTTCATTAGAGGCTGGTAGAAAACCCAGCTCATGAAGCTGTAACAAAATACGCTCTATATCGTTATAAATCATCATCATCATCGGTTGGCTGTGTTTATTGTTTTAAACATGAAGCAATATAAGACAAAAGATATGCAGTAAAACATCATCAAACAAGAAAAAAAAATGCAAATCAAGTGGATAGATTTTGGTGATGTTTCACAATCATTTATTCAAAGATTGATGCTTCTGATATGTTGTTATAAATTGGCATCTAATCAGTATTACAATGTTCATAGTTAGGGTCTGCAACTGCAACAATTACAGTAGTAAAAACCAACCTTGTTCTATAACGAGCTCAAATCCTTGCGTATGAAACCCTCGTCTTAAACACGGTGATATTAACATTGACGGTAACAAGTCCAAAGAAAAGTGGAAATTGACGTGACTTAAGGGAGAATGTCATTACTTGTCGAGTTTCATTTGATAAATTAACGGAAAAAGAGGAGTTTTAGTTCAAAGAAAACACTTTCTTGGTATATGTGGAAAAATTCGAGGAAAAGTAATGAATGCACAGCTCAATTGCCTTTCAAATGGCCATCTTTGAGTTGTTGAAAAATCAGGATTGATTAGACTCAAAAAACCTGCTTGGGTAGAACATTGCCTTACAACACGGTGGGGAATATACAGGGATGTAAGTGACCGACAAAGTCATTTCCTGAAAATTACCGAAGGTCAATCAATTGTGCGACTGCGAGTAAACGCTACACGATCGAGATGCGATTGTGAGATTCACAGCAGGGGTGCAGGTTCCCTTCAGTTTTTAGAGTTTTAACAGATAAAATTGAGCAGTTTGAGATACCAGCTTGACATACAATTCATTATTTAAAAAAAAAATTATGCCATTTCCGGAAATGCGAAAAGAAATAACGCCATTTCCAGAAGTCTTACATCCCTGAATATAGAAGCAAGCAGTTCAACCAACCACTGCACGTACAAAGGAAACGACATGTGTAGACATGTTTGGATGCTGTGATGAAGGACCTAATAGAGTTAAACCACGAGGTTTGAGTTAGGGATGAGGAAAGACAACTTACCTTCGTCTTGGCGATGTGATGGGGTGTGGAACAATGGAGCTCCCTGGCCGTTTTCTCGTTGTTGTAGAACTTGGAGCACAGCTTGCAGAAGAAGCCGGATATCGGAGTGATGAACTCGGTCCCTTTAAGAGAGAGGAGAGAGAAAGCATTTAAGAGAGTGAGTGATGACATCTGATACAAATTTGTGCAAACTGTGACCAAGACCTGACTTATGAGAATCTCCAGCAGGGAGTTGGAACTGAGGTTTTTGGGGGTTTTTTTCTGTGTGTAAATTAACCTAGTAAACCTTTAATCTTTAAATTTCTTTTCAGGGAGCCTGTACTAGACAAGCCATTTTTTTATATCAATATCAATCTCTTCGACTAAATTATATACCTTAAAACCCTAACCGGCATTGAAACCACAATTAACCACACATGGTTTTTCCTGCGGGAGGATAAGGGCAATGCACCAGCAGCCGATTTCACGAAACTTCAAATGTTGCGTACGCAACATTTTGTTGCGTAACTTACGCAACATTTCGCTGCTTTTTCTAAATAGTGCACAAAGGAGCCATTGTGGCGCAAGACTTACGCAACATTTGTACATTGCGTAACTTCCGCAACTTTTCTTGAAATCGGCTGCAGGACATTCCACAGCGGGGTTTTTGTGGTGACCTGTGGTATGTGAGCCTACACCCCTGTGGGCACTGTGGTAAATTGCGGTATACAGTGTGTGCGTATACAGTGTGTGCGGGAGGTGCAAAGCGTTAGGGTTTTAATGTATATAAAAACAAAGGTGAAGACAAATAGCGCTTGAAATTCGATTCAATTTTTGGAAGCCCTTGGCAAGTGTGCTCCAGGGAACAATACATGTAGCCCATGCAGTGAGGACAGATTCAGGTTTTGAAATAGGCTGTAAAAGAAAATCTGCATGGGCCAATAGATAGATCACAGCAACATCTCATACATGAACTCCAATATAAAACTTCATTTCCATTCTATAAAAAAAAAAAATCAGTGAGGCCAAGAAAAATAAAATATTTAGAATGCAAAGACTACAAGTTGATTATGTGTACGGCAGTATCTAATGATGAAAGTTGTTGAAAAGGTAATTAGCATTTTCTTTATGGGAATTAATACTGCCTGGGGAATCAAGGTGAGAGAAAAAATGGTGACTAGGTTAGGTTGCTTCTGAGGGATATCTACCATTGAATTTATTCTTTTTCAATCCACCATGATGGGCAAGTTAGAAAAACAGAGATGAATGTCATAGCAAGATGTGATATTTTTTGTTTTACAACTTCTTCTTTTTTAAAGCTATGAGAGAAAATGCAATTGGGTGATGGACGAACCAAAAGTATATGACCCTTTTCTCCCCAGACCTTCATTCCCCAACGCAAACACAAAACAAGCGAGCTAATTTTGACTCCAGAGTGAGAAAGAAACAGACAATGAACACAGAGCTGACTTGAGTCTCGGTCCGCCCAGCACTGAGCTTTATTGAGGTCAAACCATTTACACGTTACATGTATCTTTATTGACTATTAGTTTTACCAAGATGAGCAGAGTACACTCCTACGTCGACCTCAAAGGTCGTCCGATAAACAAGCAATTTGATTCAACTAGCCTAACGATAACAACCTGAACAATGGAACCTTTAAAGGCCCTATACAACATTGGTAAAAGTCAACAGATTGCCACACTTTGTTTGTTAAACCATTAAACATTCCAAAAAAGGAATCCTGCGAAGGTTTTAGCTCAACTGGTAACGTGAGAAAGTAGAAAAAGTCAAAAAAAAGTCACGGTTTTCGCACCGTTCTGTAGTGTAAGAAATAGTTTTTGAATCGAGAGTCATAAACTATTTGTCAATGTTTGAGTGAAGATTTCTCGAGAAATACAGCATCCCAGACCGTAAGATTTCAACATGAGGAGTCTATCATGACCATCTACAAACTGTGTAGATTAGAAGAAAAAACTGTGGACATTGATGTTTTCCGATCTTCCCAATGTTGTACTGGGCCTTTAAGTCCCCAAAGACATCCACACTGACAGCTAACGGCCTTCAAAGTCGTCTTTAACATACTAATTGACTCAATAATCGTTCAACAACAGCAGCAAAACGTTAAGACTAAAAAGTGGGGCTCCCTAACACAAGGCTGACCCACAGTCTCCGATGAGCAAACAATTAAGCATCATCCATCAAATGCAAACCAAAATACTGGCCCTCGCTGGCCCCTCAAGAAGACACCTAAAGTCCATCACACAAAATAGCACAGTTTAACCTTGAATAAAATGGCAAAGAAAAAACTCTGACTGGACCGGGGATTTGGTCCAGAGCACACTGGTTTTGCACACCAGCTCTATTCCCATCTGAGCTATCCAACCCTGTAGACGGTGGCCTCTCAAATAGTCAACAGTTAAATCTTAATCAGTGGAACGTCTCTATAACAAACATCCCGGTATCCATGAAAAATTGTTTGGTATAGCGGTCATTTTTTATAGCAGTGAGTTGCACATATTTTGTACACAAAAATCGGGAGCCAAAGGGCATGTTCATTACAGCTGTATGGTCAGTATATTGGCATTCGTTAAAGCGACGTTCCACTGTACAAAGATAAATTCAATGGTATAGAGTATAAAGTATAAAGTAAACCAGACCCATTGAAACTTGCAAGAAGCAACAGTGGTCCTGAAAAGGAGGGGGGGGGGGGCTTGCCCCCCGGACTGTCCGTCCGTCCGTCAGTCCTTATCCCCTTGCTGCCCAACACCACTCGAAGGAGCACCGAGTGGTAACAGCCGGAAGAGTGCCGGGACTGTGGTATGGAGCAGGGTTCACCGCCCCCCCCCCCCCCCCCCCCCCCGACGTACCCCCCCCTGTGAGGCGTACCCCCCCCCCTAACCCTCTTGTTGGATCACCTCGAGTGTCTGTCTCCAAAACTTCGCCCCCTCAGGGGGTCAAAATCATGCTTGATAACAAAATCGACATAAAAAACAGTACCACCTTAAAGCCCCTACACAACATTGGTACGATCGAAAAACAGAAATGTTCACAGATTTACATGAAACTTATACAGTTTGAAGATGGTTATAGTAGAAACCTCGCACTGAAATATTTCTGCCTAAAATGTTGTAGTTTTGGAGAAAAGAGTAAAAGAAATCGTTTACGTCTCACCGAGATCTAAACTATTTTAAACAGTACGGTGTTAAATGCTGCACTTTCGCAAAACAAAAGAAGCGGTTTTCACGATTTTCTCGAGACTCGGTTGTTGGATTGAGCTGAAATTTTCACAGGTGTGCTATTTCATGCATATGTTGGATCAGACAACGTATGGATGCTATTCTTTGACCTCGGCCAATGTTGTGTAGAGGCTTTAACAAGTGCAAAGGGCTGCAAATGGTATACCGTATATGATGTCTCCTTGCACATTGATGTATATTTCTACATGTACAGTGCTTTAGACTCATTCCCTATCCAATGTGTGACCCATGGGACCTCAAAATGGCTCATTTACTGAGCAAATTATCCGTTGCCAACTCAGATTTACAAAATTCCAGTGGAAACCCTGGTAACACTGATGGAATACACTAGGAATACACTGATTGGTATTAAGCAAAAATTAAGCAAAAATGAACAAGATCCCCCCTCCTTTTTAATTTGTTTCTAATCATTTTGTTTTTCACATGTTTAATAATTGATCTATTTTTGGTATATTTAACCTATACATGCATGTATTACCATCTGTACAGAGTTTGCAGAGTTTGTCTCCATGCAGCCTCAAGATATGTTCCACGTAACAAGGTAAAGACAACTTTCGTTTCTTGGGCCATATCTTGAGGTTGCATGGAGACGAACTCTGCAAAAGACATGGCTTCTACGTTCCATCACACGGCAAACAGAGACCTTGACAGCAAAGAATCTATCCAACCTGTCCTATATACAGAGATGTACAAGTATGTAAGTGACCGACAAAGTCATTTCCTGAAACGCAGTGGCTGTTGTTACGGCAGTCGTCCGTGTGGTTCCCTGACTTCACAGTTTTTGTCAGGATGTTTAGCTCTTGGAACCAGACTATCAGCTAATAGACTGGTTCAACCAGCCTGCAATGCTGACGAAATACAATCAAGTCATGGAACCACACGGACGACTGCCGTAACAACAGCCACTGCGTTCCTGAAATCACTGAAGGCCAATTAATTGTGCGACTGCGAGTGAGCGCTTACACAACCGACAGATGCGACTGCGAACGAGAGATTCACGGCAGGGGTGCAGGCACCCTTCAGCTTTTAGGGTTTTAACAGATAAAAATGAGCAGTTTAAGATACCTGTTTGACATAAAATAAAATAAAAAAATAATAATTTGAAAAATAATTAATTTATTTATTTATTTTTTTTTTTAATCAGGCCATTTCCAAAAATCTAGAAATTTCCAGAAAGTCTTACATCTCTGTAAATATGCAGTATAGCACTGGCCATGGATGGAAGTGTCAGGAGAAGCTTTGTAATCGCCCGCTTAGCAGCCAAATGAATGAATGCTGCCATCTGTAAACCCCGATCCAAAACAGAGACGGGAACCAAGACGGCAATCAGCGGGGAGGAAACGAAACGGCCTCAGGCTGGGACCCCAAATAATGGATCCCTTTGTAGATATTGTCCCTGAAGTGACGGCACCCCTTCTCGGAGAGACTCATACCGTCACGCTGGAACAAGGAGTGGTCTGAAGCCTTGATGTTGTCCTGGTGCGAGATCGCCTGCAGTCCGTTCTCCTTGCACGTCTTGAGGGCGAAGCGGTTCAGCGCCCGGCGCAGGTGCTTCCCGACCCCCGCCTTCTCCGCCCCGTAATAGAACAGCCTGGCGAGAATGTTGGACCAAATGATGCGAGCGCCGGGCAGGAGCTCCCGTAGCGCCTTCAGAACCTCCTCGATGCGGGCGCGCACGTCGGCCACGGGGACTGCGAAAATATCGTGGGCGCCCACGTGGACGACGAGGATTAGCGGAGCCGGCCCGGATTCGAGGTGGCCGCGCACCGCGGGCACCAGCGCGGGCAGCTTGGCGTCCGGGACACCCAGCCACCTCACCCGATCCGAGGGCCCCTGGCGAGGGTCAGACCGGCCCGCCGAGATCACGGCGTCGTCTCCCACGACCCAAACATGCGACATATCTGCCAAAAAGAAAAACCAACGGGGAATAGAGAGACCAGGAGAAAGAGAAGGACACAGCACCACACGCATGCACGCATGAGGGCAACATCCACCTCCCGTTGCGACCAAAACTTTCCCCTCTAAAGGCATTGGGTGATGAGATGGTCGGCGGAATTGAAAATTGGAATTAGAACGCCGTGGATTGCCGTCAGTCCAACAATAACTATTGTATCTATGACCGAGAAATCCTGCTTAACACGGCCAATGTCGCCACTCCCAATGCAAAAGCTGTGTCCATTATATCCCCGCAAGAGTCCCCCCCCCCCCAAAAAAAAAAAACTGAAAAGCTGTCAGATTGAATGGAGACCAAGTGGCCCCAGCAAGGAGCCGGGCCTTGGACTGACTCTACAAAAAAACTGAAGGGAAACTTCCCAGAGGACGTACGGAGGACGCGGAGACTCCGACGGAGAGACAGCCTGGAAACTGCCCGCGGTCCAGTGGACGCTACAGACCGAGAGTCCGATGACCCAGAAGCCAAGATGTTGAGAGGAAGATCCTTGAAGCAATCTAGCTCAACGTAGCAGTCCGCTGTCCGCTTCCGTCGTCTTGCCTTCCCCAGGCACGACGTCGCTGGATCGTCCGCTCCCCGAAGGCTGCAACCCCACCAAAAAAATGGACGAACCGCAAGCTGCAAGGTCTTCCCGCTACGGATTGCGTACGAGAGAAGATCGGCGAAGTCGTGGCGGTTACGAGTCAGGCGGTCAAGACGCCGTCAAAAACAGCCTGCATGCCATCAGGGGGCTCCGAGTGTATCTCCCGCCGTCGTTGCTGCAGTGCGCGTCTGTTCTGACTGGTGTGCATTCATGATCAGAGCGGGAATGTCACGACGATCCAAGGCCAAAGGGGGCCTCCACAGGCAGCTCACGCCCCAGGGGCTGCTCAGCTGCCTGTCAGACTTGGGGTGGGGGGGGGTACTGGGACCCAGTGTTTGTACCGGCAGTCGTTCGCAGCAAGCAAGGCCCTCACCTGGGCAAGCATCCGACTCACCGCAATTCCCATCGAAGGAGCTGCTTCACGCCTCCTCTTACACCCTCAAAGACATTGCTAGAACCCGCGTCACGCTGTGAGAGTCCTACGGATGGTTGTATACTCAGAAGAAAAATCCCACTTTCCTGATTACATTTTTTTTTATCGACGAGAACCACACTGGTGATGAATGACCAAAGACGGAAAGGTGTTAGCTTTCGAGACCGAATGGGCTTACGGATCACTTGCCCAAGCCCACCAAAAAGCTCTAGACGCACTCCCCCTCCCACACCCAAGTAGCCAAAGTTCGTCTTTCGGAGACAAACACCTCAGAAACGTTATCAGACAAGAACGAAAAAGTTTCTGAAGGGGCACCTACCTATCACGATGGACTTTATATCACGTTGGACTTGTACCGCTGGCTTCTTCGTCTCCGCAGGTTTTTCAATTATTTTGGTTTCTTCAGGCGACGGTGGGACATCTTTGCTGGTGGACGGCTGATTGGCCCCAGCGACTCTCTGTAAAATCCATCACAACACATAGTAAGAATGGACGCTTTGCATGGTGTACGTGGTACTGGGCTATCAGGGCTGGATTTCACATAGCCTTACGGTGCATCATAACTCAACTTACGATGGATAACACATCGTAGGTTTTGACAGGCCGTATGGTTTCTATGCATCGCTTATCGTCTTGAGATTGATTGGAAGTTACGATGGGTTTGATAAATTGCCAAGTTTTCACTAACAACCACTTCTCAGATACACACCTCTTCTTTCATAAAGAGACAGTACACGTGGCGTATCCGCAAACTCCATTTATGTACCAGAAAACATAATAGACTGGTGCCCCTACCCCAGTAAAGACTAGTTGACTATTTGGTAGGCCACCATCTAAGGGCTGGATAGCTCAGATGGGAGGGCGCTGGTACGTTAATCCAGAGGTCTCGGGTTCAAGTCCTGATCAAGTCAAAGTTTTCTTTGCCAATTTTTTTCTTTTCTTTGCGAAAGTTTTTTTGCCAATTCAGTTAGAGTGCACTTTTCAGGAGTTGAAATAAAAAAATTAAAAAAAAAAATTGAAAAAAATTGAAAAAAAAAATTAAAAATCAAACTTGATTCAAAATTTGAATCAAATTTGAATTGTAATTATCATTTAGAGCCAAACAAAGATTGATGTCTAAAGCACCGTCTTTAATAGTATAAGATTGTAAGCTCTTTTGGGAGAACTACAGTAAACCTCTAAGAAACGTTTGCTGACCTTTTTATGAGCTGCAGTTTTAAGATGCTTGCGATACTGCTTGATCTTCTGGAAGATCTGGTTACAGACATTACAGCGAGGTCGGATCCCTTCAAATTTCTGTTGGAAGACAGACGGGAGAATGCATGATTCACTGCCGTGATTGCCAAACAATGAAAAAACAAATGCTGTCACATTTCACTAATCTTTAGAAACCAAAACCCAAATTTAAAAAAAAAAGTTGAAAAAAATAATTAAATTGAAGATCTTCTAATACAGTGAACAGATCGTCAGCATTCTCACAGATGACTTTAGCGTGATGAAGACTGGGGTATTTCATATTTTTGACAGGGATGTAAGTGACAGACAGTCATTTTCCACCAAAGGCCAATCAATTGTGCGACTGCTAGTGAGCGTTTGCACCAGCGAGAGAGGCGATTGCAATTGCACCATTCAGTGTATAGGGTTTTTACCCTAGAAAAAAAAAAGCAGTTTGAGATACCAGTCTGACATTTAATCTGGAAAAAAATCGCGCCAATTTCAAAAGTCTTACATTCTTGCTTTGAGAAAATAGCGATGGAATAGATTCTAAAAATACCAGGCCGTAACCTTGAAAAGAGGACACTACTCATTCGTTTTGAAGATCACTTTCTGTGGAAATAGAGCAACTTTTGGAACCAAGTTTTCTGAGTTAGTGAAATGCTCTGTTTGCATGCTGTCCGGAAAGTTGCTCTTGCAAAACTAAACGTCTTTGGGTGACATGAGCTGTACTTTTTGGGCCTTCCTTTACACCGGAGAATGCAGCGGACATCAAAGAAGCTATAAACTCACCTTGTGCTCCTCAGACTGCAAATGCTCCTCCTGGCTGCAAGTGTAGTAACGGAAGCATCTGGGACACGTCTGTCTGGGCATTGCCTTTAAGACACCCCTGGCGAGGAAGAGCCACAGACGGCAAACATTAAGACTATGATCACAACCATGATTATTGACCATCAAAACCATGATTCTTGACCATCAAAAACCATGATTCTTGACCATCAAAATCATGATTCTTGACCATCAAAACCATGATTCATGACCATCAAAATCATGATTCTTCACCATCAAAAACCATGATTCTTCACCATCAAAATCATGATTCTTAACCATCAAAATCATGATTCTTTACCATCAAAATTAATGATTCTTGACCATCAAAACCATGATTCTTGACCATCAAAATCATGATTCTTAACCATCAAAATCATGATTCTTTACCATCAAAACCAATGATTCTTGACCATCAAAAACAATGATTCTTGACCATCAAAACCATGATTCTTGACCATCAAAACCATGATTCTTGGCACCATTGATTGCCGTATCATATCATCAGTATCCACATGACAATCATTAAGAAATTAAAACAAAGAATAAAATGAAGAGGAACATGTTTACAAAACTGTCCAGGGGCGTGACAGGTGAAAGCGGACAAACCCACTTTTGTGCTTCCAAGTTGTGCGAGACCTTTTCCAAAGGCACATCCCAAACTCAGATTACAGATTTATTTTCCAAAGATGTCCTTACTTTTTCTGCGCGGCTTGACCGAGCGCACTCCTGGGGAGGAGTCCGCCCGTGAGGTTGGCTCCCTTCTTGGGCAGGTTGTTGAGTTGCGAGACCAGGTTCCTCTTGAGGGTGCCGTGCTGGGGTGAGGACAGCTTGGCGTACAAGGTGTTGTGCTTCTGCCCGTTGACGTGACCCAAGTACAGCTGCAAGCGATGAAATATCAGAGTAATCAGATGAGCTGCCACTTTTGCTGAGGCTTGGACTAAGGAGTTGGTGGGCCATGCTCAAATCAACACACTGTTGTCTGTTCACTTCGCAGGAGAAATGTAGCTGTATGGGCTTTACTCCGAAGCATATACCAGCCTTAACAGGACCGAAACAATTTCAAAAATAGTAAAGAAAAATCAGCCAGTCCGGGACTTGAACCATAGAGAGGCCTGTGGCTTAATGTACCAGCGCTCTAACCACCTGAGCAATCCAGCCCTTAGATGGCGGCCTTCCCAAATACAGTAGTCAAATAGTCTTTGCCGAGGTGGGGGTGCCAGTCGGAAGCATTTTGCCATAAACAAAAAATCAACTTTTCCTAGCCAATTTTTCTTTAATTTTTTTTTCATTTATGTATTGAAAGGAGTTGAAGATGGGATTTTTTTCTGCAAAATCACCCAAAACAAGGATAACCCTCGTTGAAGTACTTTTTCAATTTTTCATAACTCTGCCTATGATTCTTTCATTTTGTGTATTTATGTAGATTCGACCAAATCAGGATATAGAGCCTAAAGCCACTCGAGGTTAAAGGGCTAAAGAGAGGAGATAGAGAGGGACTCAGGAAGGCTGGAGATAGGAATTGACATGGAGGACAGTGAAATGTCCTACCTTCAAGGAGTAGCAGATGGACCCGCACAGGTAGCAGAACCAGTTCACCATCACCTTGTCAGCGACGTGCTGCTCAATGGACAGTGATTTCATCAGCTTCATCTTGGGAAAGAAAGGACAAAACAAAATCAGGAAGGGGGGTTACCATAATCATTCCTTTTGCATCAGTGATCAGCTGGTAGGGTATAAAGCAGATGCCAGGACAGAGAAAAAAACAGAGAAATTGACCACTGCACATTCATTCAGAGAAATGTTTGAAGCCAAAAGTCTATCAAAGTACAGTGTAGTGATGCCATTACAATGGACATCAACTTACCTGTGAACTAAGTATTTGAGCAGAATAACCGACACAATAATAATGCATGGATAATTAATTTACACATTTTAGAAAATGTACAGTATACAGTACTTAATAATGATTGTTATACAGTTATAATGATTTAAACATGTATACATATCAATATTCTCTTTCTAATGAAGGATAAAGTGATATACAAAAATGTTGCAAACTGCTTACTGACTAAAATTACCAAAATGTAAATCTAAAATTTAGTGGGCCTGACGTTTCGATCCTAGCAGGACCTTTCTCAAAGGCAGTGACAAGGACAAAACAGATACATGTACACGAAAGACATGTATCTGTTTTGTCCTTGTCACTCTGCCTTTGAGAAAGGTCCTGCTAGGATCGAAACGTCAGGCCCACTAAATTTTAGAAGGATAAAGTGATAAAACAATTTTAATTAAATTAAGCAATGATTCATGACTGATAACATCTGCAAATACATATCAACTGAAATGAAACAGTATTATCATCAGCTGCATGGAATGACAGACCAAACAAGCAGGCAGACAGACAGACAGACAAGACAGACAGACAGACAGGACAGACAGACAACACATGATACTGGCCATGTCAGCTCGACATTTAGTCATTTAGACTGACAAACTGCAAAACAATGATTGCAAATCTACTTTCACTAAACAAATTATCAATCTGGATGTTTATTTGGTTTAATTAAGCTCTAATCAAGAGAACAGAATTCACTTTCTTCACTGAAAAGTTTCCTGCTGTTAATGACTAATTAATTAGAGTGAGCTGGAAGGAGGAATGCTGTACAAAATTAAGACGCACACTATCAATGGCATCCTACATTCACCAACAACAGATGTAATTAAGTGCGCCATGGCCCAATTAATTAAGACTAAGAGTAATGAATGTTGATTGATACAGTCCAAGAAAAAGCCCTTCTGATAAAAAATATACAAAATAGTACAAAAATAAAAGCAACCAAGTGATACAAAATATGTACATTTGACAAATCTTATAATTTCAGCTCTTGATAAAGGCCTTGCTATGATCAAAACATATTTCTGAGATTTGCATCAATTTTTAGGTCAAGTAAGTTAATAATAAGCAAGCAGTTTGTGAGACTACTCTATTCGTTTAAATGCCACAATAATTCAGTATCTCAAAACAAGACATGCAGTGAATGTAAAGGGATACAATCATATATATCCAGCCGCAAGCTACCTACATCTATGGCTAAAATGTTAACCCGCTGATAATTGGTTGTGTTTGGGCAGAGAAGAATCCCTATAAGGTGGTGTGATCTCTGATCCGGTTGTCTGTCTTACCTGGTGCGCAATGCTATTCTCGCCTATGTCCGTCTCCTGAGTCAAACTAGTCTCCTCTCCAGCCGCTCCTCCCTCCGACTCCTGCTTCTCGGTCTGGCCTTGTCCGCTGCCTAGGCCGGACGCCTGCGGAAGAGCCGACTCGCCGGGCTGCCCGCGACCGCCGGCCGGGGACGCCACTGCCGGAGCTCGATTTGCGGCTGGGGACGAACTCTCGGATGTCTGCGAGCTGTCTGCTGGATCCACCGCGGTCGTGCCGGTGGAGCCGCGGACAGATCTGCGCTGGCCGGACGACGGCTCGCCTCCGCTCAGAGCCTCCGAGGACTGCGGATCTTCGGGAGCCAGATCCGTGGGAGATGACTTGCACTGAGTGCTGCCCTTCACCGCTGAAGAGCTTGAGGATTTGCCATCACCGGCAGAGGACGCGGAATCAAGTTGGGGGCTTGAAACTCCACGTCCTGCTTTCTCCACACCTCTAACTGACAGCGAGGACCCACCATCCTCAATCTTGGAGTCACTCTGAGGATCTTTCTTCGACTTTGAGGGAGTCTCTTTCTCCTCCCTCTCGGACGTTTTGGCGGCCCCGTCATCCTTACTTCTGGGGTCGCTGCGAGAGTCATCTTTTGACGTGTCTTTCTTATCCTTCTCCTCAGACTTGGCCGTCCTATCATCTTGACTCTTTGCACCACATCGATGGTCTTCTTCCGTCCTGGAAGACGAGCCTGAATTGCCCTTATCTTTGGATGCATCTCTCCTCTCCTTTTCGTCTTTTTCATATTTTTTTGAGCTCGTGGCAGAATCTTTTTCCTTCTGGTCTGTTGCGCTTGGGAGCTTGGCCTCTTTTTCCTTATCTGTTTTCTTTGTGAAAGATGAACTCTTTTCGTTCTCGGATGGTTTTTCTTTAGAAGCAGCGCTGCCCTTTTCCGGATTTCCCGACGGGACATCTTTCTTGTCACTTCTCGAATCCGTCTCGGCGTTGACCCGCTGCCATCTCCCTTTGATGAACTTTTCCTCTGTTTTGGTGTCGGTCCTGGGGCGCTTCTTCTCCGGACTGTGGCTGCTCCGTCTGTCAGAGGCGGAGGACGAGGGCTGATTGCCGCGGGCGTGCCTGCCTCCTTGCCTGCTGCTCCCCTCCTTACCGGGCTCCTTGGCCTTCTCGGCGCTTCCACTCCTGGATCTCCCCGACCGTTTGGGAGAGAGCGACGACTTCCGGTGTCTGGATCGACTGTCCGACGTCTCGCCGGACGAGCGCTTTCGGGGCGGGCTGCGGGTGCCTGTGCGTCTGTCGCGGTCGTCATCTCTTCTGTCTCGGTCTCTGTCGGCCCTTCTCTCGTCCGATCTGTCGTAGGATGCAGCCCGATCTCCGGATCGGCTTCTCCCTCTATCTTGATCCTGGCCTACGGGCTGTTGGGAATAACAGAGTTCGTCAGCTCACCCACACACAAAAAATGAAGAGAGAAAGGAATCATTCAAAGTCAAACTCACTGAATCACATCTGAATATTAACACTTCAATTAATCCTTTGAACAGTAAATTATCGAACAAAGGAAATACAAAGTTCTTTTCAATCTGCTTTTCAGAAAGTTCCTGTTGGAATCAAAACATCAAGCCAGGTCTATAAAAAAAAATTCAGAAAACAAAACAGCCTTAGCAAAATTTCTCAGTATATGAGTTACAGTATACAGTAATATGAATTTAGGATCACACAATCAATATTGATGAATAAAAATGGCTTGATAAGTTGATACTTTCGACCGACTTACCCCTTTCTGACTTGCAAACAACTTGCTCCTCTTGGCTGTTGGCTCGTGGTCCTTCGTCCCTTGACCCCTTATGCCAATCTCCCGGCAGAACTCGTCCATCTGATCCTGAAGGATCCTGGCCTTCTGCTGCTTGAGGAGCTCAACCCTCCGATCGATGCTCGAGATCGTCTTGTCCGTCTCCACCTCCGACAGGAAGGGGATTCCGCCGCCGGACGGATCCCCGGCGAGGCCCGACGCGTCCGGGGGATCCGAGAGCGGGCGCTTCCTGCCCGGCTCGTCGCCGGGGGACTCAAACGCCCGACTGGTACTCTGGAGGAAGGCGTCCACGCTGGCATTCCAGGCGTCCGGCCTGAGCTGGTTGCCCGTGCCTTTGAGGAAGCTGGGCGCTGACGAACTCGGCGGCTGGGCTTTGGGGCTTTCCATCGCCCGGTGGCCGGTGAAGTTGGCAGGAGGCATACCCCTCCAAGAATTCCCCGGCTGCTGCTGCTGCAGTCTGGGTACTGGCTGCTGAGGTCTGGGTACCGG
This sequence comes from Luidia sarsii, assembly GCA_949987565.1. NCBI lineage: Eukaryota > Metazoa > Echinodermata > Asteroidea > Paxillosida > Luidiidae > Luidia > Luidia sarsii. Next base: position 18,594,935 of record OX465111.1, on the reverse strand, counting down.
CTGCTGCAGTCGGGGTACCGGCTGCTGCAGTCTGGGTACCTGCTGCTGAGGTCTGGGTACCGGCTGTTGAGGTCTGGGTACTGGCTGCTGCAGTCTGGGTACTGGCTGCTGCAGTCTGGGTACCGGAGGCTGCAGTCTGGGTACCGGCTGCTGCAGTCTGGGTACCGGTTGCTGAGGTCTAGGTACCAACTGCTGAGGTCTGGGTGCCGGCTGCTGAGGTCCGGGTACCGGCTGTTGAGGTCCGGGTACCGGCTGTTGCATGCCCGTCCAGCCTTTAACTTGGAGACCTTGAGAAGTCCGTGGCCATACTGTGCTGCCTGGATTCATCGCGGTCGTGGTGCTCTTTGACGCCGGTGCCGTCATCTTGGCTTCGTGGATGCTGGCGCTGTCGATGTAGCCATCCTCCTTCAGCGACTCCAGCACGTCGTGCGACGGAGACGCCTGCATGGCTGCGGACAGCGGCATCGTGGCCGTGTTGAACTTGAGACTGCGCAAGTCTTGAATGGGCAACTCGGCACGACCGCCCCGGGTCTGAAAGGGACTTCGTTTACCGGGGATTTGTGCGGTGGTTTGTGGTTTCGCGTTTTGTCGGGGGTCCTTAAGCTGACTGGTGATCTTGACTGGATTCTGGTTCAGGGAAAGATGGTCGTTTGCCGCCATCTGTGTGAGGGCGTTTGCTGTAGGCTGCTGTTGCTGCTGCTGCTGCTGCTGCTGCTGCTGCTGCTGTATATTGACTGGTTGGGTAACAGCGGGCTTAGCTTGTCCTAATGTGCTGCTGACATTCGCTTTCCCAGACCGGTTGTTCTTCTTCCCTGAAGACTTCCTGTTGGACCATTTCTGCGATCGTTGTCGCTGACCAGGACCAGTTGTGATCAACGCTACGCCTGCTGCTGGCTGCTGCTGCTGCTGTTGCTGCTGCTGTAGTTCTGCCGGCGGCTTCACAGCTTGCTGACCCTGTTTCAGTGGCTCCAGAAGTTTCTGTAAAACCTGCATGGGCTCATCACCTCCTCCGGACAGTTGCAGCTGTTGTAACCCTTGCGCAGATGCTTGCCCGAGGCCGGCTGCGTGCTGGGCACCTGCGGGCTTCATGGTGTTCATGAGAGCGGATGCAATCATTCTGGCCTGGGCTTCCTTCGCAGGCGGCAAGGACAACTGACCCGACGACAAGGACAACAATGACTGACCCGATATTGACATCTCCTGGGCAGGTGGCGATGACATTGCCATTGGCTGCTGACCTAATAATGCCAGACTACTCGTACTACTACTAAGACCAGCATCAGCGTCATTCGCACTGAACTTATTCAAAATCGTATTGACGACGTTGACTGGCGCCCCCATCATGCGCGCCGCAAAGACCCTCTCCTGCAGCAGTTCTTCTTCGCTTTTCCCCGCAAACCCGCCGCTCGCTAAACTGTTGTTAATAATATTCCCAGCCAGGCCCGTGGTTGGGTCAAGCTGCATGGTGGCTAAATTATTACTTGACCCCTGACCCTGCTGTTGTTGTTGCCGCTGCTGTGAATTAAGCAGGGCCTGCAAGACGGCCGTGTCTATCTGAACCGTCTGGGCCGCCTGTCCGGATACTGGGTCACCTGTGGCAGCAGCTGCGGCGCCGTCCTCCTTCGGTCGTGCCGCCTGCTGTCGAACGGCCCTTTTCCAGCCCTTGGTTGCTCGCACGGCGGCCAGTGAAAACAGGTCGGCGGAAGGTTCCGACATCTTGTCCTGTTTTTCCATCCTTGCCGCGTTCAAATCGCCTCCGAAATGCGAAATTCTTGCCCGCAGATGTTCGACCTAGGCGCTCCTGACCAAAAAAGTACCAATTTCTTCCGCGTTTCGGCCACGGGAAGACATTTTCTTTGCCCGAAAAAAAAAATTGGACAGAAAAAGTTGGCGACATTAAACGAGAACTGTGAACTTGCGAGTATCCAGACTCCAATTTCACACTTCAGGTGCGTTACTACGGACACGGTATCCGACGTATAATCGAGCACCCGACTAAAATGCATAACCATGTGGCAGCCAACGTTGGTGGCGGGCTACTTACACAGAACACACGTGCACATGTAGCATACAACATGTACATGTACAGTATACATGTACATGTGGATGTACAATGTACATTGTGTAACATGTGTATGTACATGTACACATTGTACATGTACTGTACATGTACATGTACATGTAAATGTACATGTTCAGCACATGTACCTGTACATTATATTCTGTGTACACTACATTTTGGCATATCTAGGGCCGTTTACGAAATGAAGGCTTAGGCTCGGGCTTAGGCTTCGGTCATATTTCTATAATTATACCCGTTATAATGTCACAGGCATCTAGAAGCAAGCGTTTGGCCCGAGTTTCTTAGTTAATACTCGATCTGTACTTATCAAACCTACAACCCTTCATTGTCGGAGACAAACCACAACTAGTAACTACTGCATTTGTTCAGGTTTTGTCAGGCGGAGACGAAGCCTGAGCCCGAGTCTGTAAAAAAATGAATTCGTAGAGGGCCTAATATGGCAGGCTTCATAATTTCATAAAGCTGCTTATGCTCCAAATAACATGCCAGTGTAAAAATGAAGTATAGGGCTGAACGTTTAATTTGCTTATTGCGCATTTTGCAAACAAAAGTTGGAAAAACGCCAAACGCAAAATAATAGCATCACACTCAATACTGGTTATCCTTCCGTCAGGGACATTTTGTTCATGCTTAGCATAGTTTTACGCTTCAACCGCCACAATTTAATGAAATTGGTCACCTCCCAGTCCCAGGTAACGTGACCTTCGGCATTTGTAATGTAATCATTGCGACAATCGGTACAATTAACCTAGCTGCCTCAACTGAAATTTAAGGCATGCCAGGATGATAGAATATAGATCAGACATACCTAGGAATAAATTAAACTCAGCGGGATTTATCATCATCTGTACAGGCTAGCTACTAATCTGAGTAATCAGACATTTTTACAAGCGGAATTAAATTTTAGTCGGAGGAGGAAAACGAAGATAAAAACATCAAAGGAACTTGTGGTAAAAGGGTGAATATACAAACATTCACAAGTAAATTAAAACTAAATAAATTCAAAAAACACATTATATATAAGGCGAACCAATTTTCTGCTAGTAATTTCTAATTTCAAAAACTGTATTCGGCTCTTCGAATATGACTATGAGAATCGAAACGTCTATTTTTGTGCTTGATTAAATATGCGTAAACACAAGTCTGATATTGCAAACTTCTTGAAGTTGAACTATATAAATAAATGGAAATCCGTACAGGAGTACCTTTCAAAATGGAAGATTAAAAAAGCTTAGATGAAAGATTTTTCAGAAACGGTTGTATTGGGTAATATATAGGGCCTATAGTTGCCCTGCCGATTATATATCGGAAAGTGACAATTTTTAAGGATATTATGCAAGTGTAAACCAATACTGCTCAGAAGGCTTATTTCACCCGATACAATTATCCATTTCTGGCAAGAAAATGGAATTTAAATTCTTGGACGACAATTTACATAATAATTATTTATAACCTGGTATATATTTTGTATTGGTTTTTGTAATCACACGAGACAGATTATTATGCTGATGGGCATGATCGAAGGGAGGAACAGGGAAGGGGACGACGGTGGTGCAATTAAACTTGACGCAATTCATCCTTACTGACAACGGGTCGAGCCCCGTGATGTCAGTGGCGCTGTCAGCCCCCCCCCCCCCCACTAACAAAAATTATAATCATAGCTATTTAAATTTCCATTAAATAAACGACATCTTTTGACAATGCCCCGCAGTACTTGCACGCCGTGACTGTGTAAACAATAATACAATTTGATTTAAGAGTGGGTTTTTTTTCGCCAGCGACAAGAGATAAAAGATGAAAACATTCTTCGCCGTCATCGTACTGTACTAGCCGGCATCCATCATCAGCACGCACGCACGCCCCTGGAACTGAAAGCGCGCGATAAATTATGCACGCGTGGGGTTCTTTAAAATGTCATTGAGTTTCGCTTTGGGATGGGACGGGAGTGCAGCCTGAAATTGCACACGGGAGTCCTCAGCTGCCAACTGCCCGCCCCGGCCCGGCCCAGAATTTGTCCTGCTGCCAGATCGGCTCCATCCAGCTTCATCCAAAAACACCGGGTGTTCAATTTTTTACGATCAGGTCAACGATCCGGTGAGGGTAAGTTTTGTTCTTGATTTGTACGGGTAGGCCTGGATATGTGCTCGGGGCAGTTTTTTCTTTGGTCGGAAACAAAATAACCGGACAGGCAATTTTTTTGGGGGGAAATTGTTTGTGCTCCATAGGCGGCGCGCGCACTGTTAATTTTTTTTTTTCAGCTGATGTCTGGGTCACCGGAAACAGCCGTCGGCTCCGTTCAATATGGCTACTAACTAGAGATAGAAAAACCCCGCGCCGGATGCAAGCGGTGCATATATGATTACATTAATACCAATTTTTGGGGAGGGAGTGGAGGGGATCGGCAACTTTTGACGGGAAGTTTTGGAAAGAGTGCTCGGATCGTGGTGATAGAACTGACGGTAGGTGCTGTGGTGGCTGCGTTGTGGTGCAAGAGAGAGGAAATGTTGGATATCGATTCGGTTCGTTTTGTACGCATCCTTCCTGTTCAACAGCTGGGTGGGCGGGGCAATCTGCGGATTGTAAGGGGGAGGGAGGGGGAGTCGGTGGGCACTAACTGTTGTTAATTATGACTACATCATTAGACATCTGGGATGGTATGAATTATTGAGAGTATGCTGACTGCTGGATGCCACGGTAGAGTGGGGAACCTCCCCTGGGGATGCATTAAATTTGCAGTACGGTGCTTGCCTTCGATGTGCTTCATCGCCAGAATTGTGAATGTCATGGTTGAGATGTGCTTTGCACAACAGTTACTACTTACTTGTCTAGGTCACAGGTGTCATTGTGTGAAAGGCAGTGAGACCCAATACTTTAATTTTCCAAAGGACATCTTACAGTACTACTACTAGTAGAACTACTAGAACTAGACCTATCTGCCCATTCACTTTCACATCAGCGAAGAACGAAGAAATCTTGGTAACGACACTCAAATTGTCAAAACAACTCGGCCTATTCTAAATAGCATCTCAAAATTTAGTGGGGCTGACGTTTTCGATCCTGGCAGGACCTTTCCCAAAGGCAGAGTGCAGATTTGTGCATTAAATGGTAAATTTATTCAGTAAGCAGTTTGCAATATTTTTGTATATTACTCTTATTTTTTGCCTTTGAGAAAGGTCCTGCTAGGATCGAAATGTCAGGCCCTCAAATTTTTTAGATTATGTTTATTTCTAGTTCAGGATCTAGTTGATCTGTAACCTCAAAGGCGTCAGTCACTCAGTAAATGACGCTTTGTATATTTGTATTATTCTTAACACAAATTCAGCTAAGTATAAAATTGGTTCCACTTCCACTTCCAGGCAAGTTTTTGATATTATGAGTGTGGTTTATCAAGAATCTAGATCTATTTTTCATGAGGTGTTGAAAATGTGATGCCCGCTTTTGCATAGAGCATTTCTCAGTCGGTGTGAAACGTACTGGCACCCGGTTGTTTTTTTTTTTTTGCTTGTCGGCCGGCCAGATTTTGCGAACCGGTATTTCTCGTGACGTCCGGAAGCCATGTATTCACCGGCGCCCAACCACATCCTGCACAGCAGCATCCAGCACGAGACGCTGCGCACCTGGCAGTCGGGCAACGTTCACATCAACAGCTCCAATCTCGTCTACCCCGTCTTCGTCACGTGAGTCTGCGGGGGTTGGCAGAGTCCCTGTCGTTGCCGAGATCGTAGTGCGGTCTCTACGATCTCGAGTGGCCATCCTACCTGACGTAGAGATCATTGCAGCTGCACAAGGCTCATCATGTTTAATTAAAGTCCCTATACAACATTGCTAATAGTCAAAAGATTGCCACAGTTTGTGTGTGAAACAATTAAACATTCAAAAAAAGCAACTCTGCAAAGGTTTTAGCTCAAATGGTAAATCTGAGAAAGTAGAAAAAAGGCAGAAAATCGTCACGGTTTTTGCACTGTCATTCTGTAGTGTAAGAAATGATTTATTACTCGCGAGTTATACAGTATTTGTCGATGTTTGAGTGAAGATTTCTCGAGAAGTACAGCATCCCAGACCGTAAGATTTCAACATGAGGATTCTGTCGTGACCATCTACAAACTGTGTAAATTAGAAGGAAATCTGTGGACATCGATGTTTTCCGATCTTCCCAATGTTGTAATGGGCCATAAATCTAGATATCAATTTCAGTGTTGAGGAGCTACACTGTAGAGAGCTAGCATTTCAATCTAAGCTTCTCTTCGGAAGTTTCTGGTAGGACTTTTTTTAAGACTGATATATTTCAGCTCATTCTTGTCAATGAGCAGTTTGTAAAAAAAATTTGGTGCTGTGATCCCCAAACTGGCGTTTGCCAGGTTTACACCCCCCAAAAAATGGGTTGTTCAAAAGATTCAGACAACACTACACTGGGTTGATGGTTAAGATGTAACATTTATAAGAACGTCATAAAGAAAGAGGGCCTGACGTTTCGATCCGAGCAGGACCTTTCTCAGAGGCCTTCTGCCTCTGAGAAAGGTCCTGCTAGGATCGAAACGTCAGGCCCTCCTAATTTTGGATATTCGCTTTTTGGGTCATTTCAGTCTTTAATTTTGTTGCATATGACAATTTTTTAAGAATGTCGACATTTCTAGCAATTGTTTTCTTTGAGAAAGGCCTTTGAGAAAGGTCCTGCTAGGATCGAAACGTCAGGCCCACTAAATTTTAAGAATTGTTTTCTTTGCCGTTTTTTGTCGAAATTCGTTGAATTTGATTTCGTTTTGGTCGGTAGAGATCGCGAGAATGCCGCAGAACCCATTGACAGTCTCCCGGGCCAGTCCAGGCTCGGGGTGAACCGCCTGGTGGAATTCCTGGAGCCGCTGATCAAGAAGGGACTGAAGTCGGTGCTGCTGTTTGGCGTCCCTACCCACTTGCCCAAGGTAGGCCCAATTAACCGGTTACCAGCCAAGTACAGTGGCAATACTTAAGACGTGACCGCAGCAGTGGCTACATGGCCCAGCCCCTGGCATCGGAGAATCCAAAATTAAGAGGCTTAATTACTGGCTGCCTTTTCTTGAAAGGTCAGCCCATTTGAAGCACTCAGTCTTTAATGGCCCGACTTAACGCGTGTACATTAAAATAATCAGCTACTAGCGATCGATTTTGTTTGGTCGGCGAAGCAAAGCCAAGGACTGCAGCACACTTTGCCACTGTCTGAAATAATAATTAAGTTCACATTCATATAGGGCTTATTAGGGCTCAAGTTGGAACATGAACTGAATTGAATTTTTTTTTTAAACAGTAAGGTAAGGTCTAGATATATTTAAAGGGAGTTAGATTTCTTCCATTACAATTTTATAATTGATTTCTTCCATTACAATTTTATAATTGCCTTTGAGAAAGGTCCTGCTAGGATCAAAACATCAGGCCCGCTAAATTTTAGTTAAAATTTGCATTTTGGTAATTTTAGTCAGTAAGCAGTTAGCAACATTTTTGTATATCACTTTTACAATTTTATATGCTATGTTAATTAATGTAAGGTACATCTGAGATTATTCCTTCTTTTTTTTTTTTTTTTTTGTCAATTTAAATTTAAATTTTCTTAAAAAAAAAAATCTGTCGGCAAGCAACATCGCTCATTGAAAGAGTAGTATTAGTTGAAGATGGCCGATTCTGCCAATCAAAGATGCATAAGGATTCATGGTGCCACTTACCGGCTTCCTGGCAGACAAGTAGCCGACTCCTGAGGCTGTTCTTGATATCTGAAGATGGGCTCGAACTCCTCAGATGCATTTCGAGATAAAAACGGCCGCGATAGTGAGAGGCAGTTCATTGGTGAAGACGAGCAAAGCTCTGTCTCGAGAATTTTGTTGATAGTAGGCCCGGATGCAAGAATTTTGGGTCACAAAGATATTATCAACAACATACAGATTTATTTATTTTTTTTCATTTTTTTTTTCAAAATTTTCAAGGTTTACAACAATTTAGTTGCTTGCATCTGAATGAAAGCGGGGGTGTGATCCCTGGAGATATATATTTGGCAGTTAGTGGTTGAATTGCTTCTGACTGGCGCCCCCACCCCGGTAAAGACTAGTTGACTATTTGGGAAGGCCACCATGTAAGGTCTGGGTAGCTCAGATGGAATAGCACTGGTACGTTAATCCAGAGGTCTCGGGTTCAAGTCCCGGTCCAGTCAAAGTTGTTTTCTTTGCCAATTTTTCAAATTGCTCCAAAGTTCCCAGTCAGTTTTTCTTTGGTTTGTTTGACTAAAAATCCGGCGCATTAGCAACACCACCGGCTAACCACCTGCGGGTCAAGGGTCGTGAATTTCTCTTTTTTTTCTGCTTTGGATGTCGTGACGCAGGACAGCCGCGGTCAGAAGGCGGACACCAAGGACACGCCCGTGGTGCTCGCCATCAAGCGCCTGCGGACGGCCTTCCCCAACCTGCTGGTGTGCTGCGACGTCTGCCTGTGCGCCTACACCGACCACGGCCACTGCGGTTAGTTTTCGCAGCGCTCCGCAGACTAACGCTGCGTTTACACTTGATCCCGCAGGGAGGATCAGATCCTGCAAGGAGGATCAAGATCCCGCAAGGAGGATCAGGTCCTGCAAGGAGGATCAGGTCCCGCAAGGAGGATCAGATCCCGCAATTGGAGGATCAGATCCCGCAATTGGAGGATCAGATCCCGCGAGGAGGATCAGATCCCGCGAGGAGGATCAGATCCCGCGAGGAGGATCAGATCCCGCATGGAGGATCAAATCCCGCGAGGAGGATCAGATCCCGCGAGGAGGATCAGATCCCGCAAGGAGGATCAGATCCCGCAAGGAGGATCAGATCCCGCAAGGAGGATCAGATCCCGCAAGGAGGATCAGATCCCACAAGGAGGATCAGATCCTGCAAGGAGGATCAGATCCCGCAAGGAGGATCAGATCCCGCAAGGAGGATCAAGATCCCGATCAAAACCGCGTGTAAACGCAACGCAGGATCAGATCCTGATCCCAGGATCTGATCCTTCTCTCGGGAAGGATCAGATCCGGATCAGATCCCGGATCGGAAGCTGACGTATTTATATATGCATAGTCGAGTTTCGCGCATATTGGCAGCCGTTGTGCTCCAGTGCCCATTATCAGTGCACATAACCTTTGCCCCGAGGTTGCAGCGCTTCATCGATATCACGCAGGATCAGGATCAAGTGTAAACGCGGCAGGGATCTGATCCCGCTTGCTGATCGCGACCGCAGGATCTGATCCTCCGTTGCGGGATCAAGTGTAAACGCAGACCAAGCGGCCATGTTTCAGAGCCAACATCACGGCCATGTATATGTAACAGTAATAATGATAGGAACTGTCTGTTTTATTACAAAATCAGTTCTTTCGATCCCTGGGTTTTAACTGAATGACGTATTTTCTAATTGCGTTTTTCAGTTTCCGCAGCGCTCCGCAGACCAAGCGGCCAATTTTCATGTTTTCAGAGCCAACATCAGGGCCATGTTTATATGTAACAGTAATTACGATAGTTTCATTACAAATTCAGCTATTTCGATCCCTGGGTTTGAACCGAATGACGTATTTTCCTAATTGCATTTTTTCTTCACACAGGAATTTTGAATCCAGATGGGAAGATAGACAACAAGGCCAGCATTTCGCGTCTGTCGGAGGTCGCCTTGGCGTATGCAATGGCGGGTAAGATTCGTGTGCACTCCGGCCTACATTGCAATCGAGCTTTTGTCGGCCTGAACTTTTCAACTTGAAGCCTGTCTAGTTGCTCCCTGCACTTCGCTCTCTCCATAAAATGCTGTCAAAAAGTTTCTCAGTCGGATTTTTTTCACTCTTCTTTCTTTGCCTAGTCTGATTTTGATTGCCTCGTGATCCCATCCTTTCATGCATTGCAGTCACATGATGCTTAGTGGGAGTTTTTTTCTCCCTCTGCGGTCACACGATGCTTAGTGGTGTTTGCTCTTCAGTCCCGTGACTGTCTTTTGTGCAGTTGCCTTACAGTCTGGGGTTTTCTCTTTGAGTAAAAAAAGGAGATTTATTTTTTACTACCTATTCACATTTTTTACCTGTACATGTGTACCGTATATTCCTCATGCACAATGCTTTTTACAAGGTATGTGTGTGTGTGTGTGTGTGTGAGGGTTGTTGCATTGTGCTCTCCAGATGCTTTTGTGCGCAGTCACTGGATCGTGGAGAGATGATGTGAGACTTGTGTGTCTGCTTTTTTTTTTTTTTTTTTTTTTTGCCTGTCTAGGTTGCCAAGTGGTGGCACCGTCGGACATGATGGATGGCAGGGTGGGTGCTATTAAGCAGATCTTGATTCGCAACCACCTCCATGAAAAGGTGGGTGTAAGTCTCTGTCGGAGAAGGGGCGAGATGGATTGACTTCAATCTGACCCCGCCTTGCCTCGATGGTGGGGCTTTGCCCTGCACTGAAAAAAAGGCCCAATACATTGGTAGAGGTCAAAAGATTGCCACAGTTTGTGTGTTAAACATAAGCCATTAAACATTCAAACAAAGAAATCCTGCGAAGGTTTTAGCTCAAATTAGAAGGTTTTAGCTCAAATTAGAAGGTTTTAGCTCAAATAAGAAAGCAGAAAAAGGCAAAAAAAGGCATGTTTTTCGCACTATTCTGTAGTGTAAGAAATTAGTTTATTTCATCGCTAGTAATCGTGCTATTTGTCGATGTTTGAGTGAAGATTTCTCGAGAAGTACCGCATCCCAGACCGTAAGATTTCAACATGAGGATTCTATCATGACCCTCTACAAACTGTAAATTAGAAGGAAATCTGTGGACATCGATGTTTTCCGATCTTCCCAATGTTATATATTTGGCCTTTAATGAAGCGGTTTTCACTATTTTCTCGAGACTCGGTTGTTGAAATTTTCACAGGTGTGCTATTTCATGCATTATGTTGGATCAGACAACGTATGGATGCTATTCTTTGACCTCGACCAATGTTGTGTAGGGGCTTTAAGTCAGATGGTCACACCCTCGCAGTGACTGACAAAATGGGAACCTTTCACCTGTTCAGTGAATGGTGCCCTCTATTGGCCCCTTTTGGACAATGAATATTCATGCAAAACTGACTGGCGTTCCATTGGAATGTCTATTATTCTCAATTTTACATTTCAGCGATTATATCAGCAGTGGTTTGAAATGTGTTGTAAGAGCCTCTGAACATTGTGGCTCTTGCCCAAATTCTTAAAAAACCATAATGAAAAATGCATGAAAAACAGACTTTTGTCTGCAGTTTTTTAAATGGAAGTCCTGTTTTGAACTAGGAAACAATGCTTATTGCATTGTAAATAAAGCACTGTTTAATCTCTTAAAAATGAAAAAAATAAAATGTGCGCATACTTTTAAGTGTAGGATAACTGAGACATAGGCTGAAACCAGTAGTTAATTTCATCAGCATTATTACTTACAACCAATCGCAAGATGATGAGCGATGCATAGAAACCGTCTGATCTATCACAACTATGATGAAAAATCCATCATAAGTTGAGTTCCAATGCATTGTAAGGCTGTGTGAAATCCCTTCTAGGCCATTAGGATGTGGTTCCTGAACGTTGCTGACGTTCCTGACGTTGCTGTAACGAACATCCCGGGATCCATTTTTTCGGTAAAGCGGTCGTTTGTTGTAGCAGTTGTGGCCGCATATCCACGGTTGTAAAATTGGGAGCCAAAGGGCATGCGTGTTCGTTATAGCCGAATGTTCCACTGTACCAAAGAAGAGATGGCTCAGATTGTGAAGACTTACTTGCTCGTTGACCCCTGCAGGTGTCAGTCATGAGCTACAGCGCCAAGTTTGCTTCCAGCTTCTACGGACCCTTCAGGAGTGCCGCCATGTCCAGTCCATCGTTCGGGGACCGGAAATCCTACCAGCTTCCCCCGGGTGCCAAGGGGCTAGGCAGCAGGGCAGTGGTGGGTGTGCTTCCCCCTAGGTGTCAATGGGTGCCAATGGGCTAAGGGGCAGGGCAGTGATGGATGCTTCCCCTGGGTCGCCGGGTGCCAATGGGCTAGGGGGCAGGGCAGTGGGGGTGCTTCCCCCTGGGTGGCAAGGGATTACAGGGAAGAGCAGTGGTGGGTGCTTCCCCCGGGTGCCAATGGGCAAGGGGGCAGGACAGTAGTGGGTGCTTCCCCTGGGTACCAATGGGTTAGGGGCAAGGCAGTGTAGGGTGTTTCCGCCAGGTGCCAATGGGCTGGGGGCAGGGCAGTGGGGGTGCTTCCCCCTGGGTGGCAAGGGATTACAGGGAAGAGCAGTGGTGGGTGCTTCCCCCAGGTGGCAAGGGGGCAGGACAGTATAGTGGGTGCTTCCCCTGGGTGCCAATGGGTTAGGGGCAAGGCAGTGGTGGGTGTTTCCCCCAGGTGCCAATGGGCTGGGGGCAGGGCAGTGGTGGGTGCTTCCCCCGGGTGCCAATGGGCTGGGGGCAGGGCAGTGGTGGGTGCTTCCCCTGGGTGCCAATGGGTTAGGGGCAAGGCAGTGGTGGGTGTTTCCCCCAGGTGCCAATGGGCTGGGGGCAGGGCAGTGGTGGGTGCTTCCCCCGGGTGCCAATGGGCTGGGGGCAGGGCAGTGGTGGGTGCTTCCCCCGGGTGCCAATGGGCTGGGGGCAGGGCAGTGGTGGGTGCTTCCCCCGGGTGCCAATGGGCTAGGGGGCAGGGCAGTGGTGGGTGCTTCCCCTGGGTGCCAATGGGTTAGGGGCAAGGCAGTGGTGGGTGTTTCCCCCAGGTGCCAATGGGCTGGGGGCAGGGCAGTGGTGGGTGCTTCCCCCGGGTGCCAATGGGCTGGGGGCAGGGCAGTGGTGGGTGCTTCCCCCGGGTGCCAATGGGCTAGGGGGCAGGGCAGTGGTGGGTGCTTCCCCCGGGTGCCAATGGGCTAGGGGGCAGGGCAGTGGTGGGTGCTTCCCCCGGGTGCCAATGGGCTAGGGGGCAGGGCAGTGGCGGGTGCTTCCCCTGGGTGCCAATGGGTAAGGGGCAAGGCAGTGGTGGGTGCTTCCCCCGGGTGCCAATGGGCTGGGGGCAGGGCAGTGGCCGGTGCTTCCCCTGGGTGCCAATGGGTTAGGGGCAAGGCAGTGGTGGGTGTTTCCCCCAGGTTCCAATGGGCTATGGAGCAGGGCAGTGGTGTCATCTGTTTGTCCCAAATCAAACAAGGGTGTTCAAAAGATACCCATATGTTCCTCTTATAATATGATCAATTCAGATTGGATCCCCGCATGCTTTATTTGATGATAGGATCCCTGATGCTAATAATTATGGATTGGTTGATGTTGTGCATTTGTTTTTAGTGTCGTGATGTGGCAGAAGGTGCTGATATTCTGATGGTGAAGCCTGGTATGCCCTACCTAGACATTGTCAGGCAGACGAAAGACAAGGTACTAATAATGAGATTTGAAGCTTTTCATGGTGAGAGTAGCGGAATAAGTACTAATAAGTCAAACCTTTAGACTGCAGTAGTAGTGTGTCACAATTAATACGATTGCCGCGTGAATACGATCGCCGCTCGAATAGACGACTGCCTGTTTTGCATTGATCACTGATTTTCTGGAGGAATATTTTGTATTTTTCTATCAATTTGTTGCCAAGGTTATCTTTTTACGTATAATTTTGCTGCCTTGAGGAAAACTGATTTTCTCTTTCTCTAATGGCCAATAGCTAGTGGCTGCTGCCACTTCCCATTGAGTTGTGAGCCAGTGCCATTAGACATCGATCATTCTATAGCCTGTTTAATGAATTACAAGAAGATGGCACGATAAGACTTGAAGGTTTGCATGGTGGAAATACTAAGTGGAAGGTTTGCGGAGACACCATGTAGCTCTTCTCTTTCAAGAAGGAGTGTGGCTCTTAAAAGATTTTTTTTAGTGTGAACTAGTGTGTACTCTAGACTGACAGTCTCCTGATGACGAGTAGAGTTCACACTCCCAGAAACATTGAGTTACTGGCTCTATTCAGAGCCACACTCCTTCTTGAAAGAGAAGTGCTACATGGTGTTGCCGCAAACCTTCCACTTAGTATTTCCACCATGCAAACCTTCAAGTCTTATCTGAGTTACCGGCTCTTTTAAGAGCCACACTCCTTCTTGAAAGAGAAGTGCTACATGGTGTCAGCGCAAACCGTCCACTTAGTATTTCCACCATGCAAACCTTCAAGTCTTATCTGAGTTACCGGCTCTTTTAAGAGCCACACTCCTTCTTGAAAGAGAAGTGCTACATGGTGTTGCCGCAAACCTTCCACTTAGTATTTCCACCATGCAAACCTTCAAGTCTTATCTGAGTTACCGGCTCTTTTAAGAGCCACACTCCTTCTTGAAAGAGAAGTGCTACATGGTGTTGCCGCAAACCTTCCACTTAGTATTTCCACCATGCAAACCTTCAAGTCTTATCTGAGTTACCGGCTCTTTTAAGAGCCACACTCCTTCTTGAAAGAGAAGTGCTACATGGTGTTGCCGCAAACCTTCCACTTAGTATTTCCACCATGCAAACCTTCAAGTCTTATCTGAGTTACCGGCTCTTTTAAGAGCCACACTCCTTCTTGAAAGAGAAGTGCTACATGGTGTTGCCGCAAACCTTCCACTTAGTATTTCCACCATGCAAACCTTCAAGTCTTATCTGAGTTACCGGCTCTTTTAAGAGCCACACTCCTTCTTGAAAGAGAAGAGCTACATGGTGTCAGCGCAAACCGTCCACTTAGTATTTCCACCATGCAAACCTTCAAGTCTTATCTGAGTTACCGGCTCTTTTAAGAGCCACACTCCTTCTTGAAAGAGAAGAGCTACATGGTGTCAGCGCAAACCGTCCACTTAGTATTTCCACCATGCAAACCTTCAAGTCTTATCTGAGTTACCGGCTCTTTTAAGAGCCACACTCCTTCTTGAAAGAGAAGAGCTACATGGTGTCAGCGCAAACTGTCCACTTAGTATTTCCACCATGCAAACCTTTAAGTCCTATCGTGCCATCTTATTGTAATTCATTAAACTGGCTACGGAATGATCGATGTCTAATATCACTGGCTCACAAGTCAATGGGAAGTGGCAGTAGGCACTAGCTAATGGCCATAATGGGGCTGTGTAATTTGAAACTGTAGTCAATGAACTTTGACGGGACCTAATGCACTGTCAGTGTCAGGATTTCATTTTGTCAGTTGCTCTGGGGGGTCATAGAATTCTCGTCAAATCCGTTGATGAGGCTGTACCACACTATGGCCCTTTTTTCCAAAACCCGGTTTAGGCTCAGGCTCTGGCTTTGTCTCTAATTCTTTCCTCCATTTCTAATATAAAAGCATAAAAAAGAGTAAGCCTTTGACATCATTTTTGAATGTTTTACTGCGTATTGGAAAGGAATCCAAAGTTTGAACTCCAACCTGTTATTTCAGCTTTTGGATAACAGAGACGAAGCCGGAGCCGAAGCCTATGCCGAGTTTTGGAAAAGGGCCTTTCTTGACCATTCAGAATCCGAGATGACATTTTTTTCATCTTCTTCTTCCTTACAGTACCCTGATATTCCGCTGGCCGTGTACCAAGTGTCCGGGGAGTACGCCATGCTGTACCATGCTAGCCAGGCCGGCGCGTTGGATCTCAGAGCCGCCGTGATGGAATCTATGACTTCAATGCGGAGAGCCGGTAAGTATACCTCAGTGGCTGTGGCTTAGTAAAAAACAAAATAACATGCGTGCCTATGGAAACTGATAGTCAGCCGGCTTCAGCCATTACTGATAGATATTTAATGTTAATGCTAGCCAAAGCCAATACACCGATCCAGTGGGCCACCACCATTGACAAATTGAATCACAACACGCGATTTGAGGTCCGACAAATTGCCGCCATTTTGTCCAGCGAAATAACGTTTTAAATTTTGTATTCTTTCTACACACTTTTTCGTTGCGTTTACTTTTGTTTCGCATGTACCAGGCAATTCCTTTGCAAACCCGAGTTTTATCCTTAACCATGGTCAAGCGGTGTTTATATTTTCATTGTATTTCTGACTCTCGATAACCTGGAAAGAGAGGAAATGTACATTTTTGGCCTTTTCCCAAAACAGAAGTCCAACGGAGAGAAGTGCTTTCAGTGGTTGCGGGCGTGCAGTGGACGCGTACGGCGTGTCGGTGATCGTGCTATGCTGTGCGCGCATTTGCGCGGTTGCTTGGCCGTGGCTATGGTGGGCGTGACCTACCGGATCGGCGTATTAGAGACACGGCGAATGACCGCTTGCGGTATTTATCACATTAGGTTAGCTGCCAAAGGCATTTCCTCTGCCCGACTCTGCGGCCCCAGAATTAAGCGGTTTTCTCCGCTCAAGGTCAAGATTTAAGACCTTGATTGAATCCGGCGATTATGGCGTGCTCAGAGTGTGCAATCTGAGAGCCCGGGGCCGGATGTCAAAAAAGGCCTCCGGTACATCGTAACTCAACTCACGACGGATAACCCGTCGTAAGTTGTGACAGGCCAAATTATTTTCTTTGCCTTGCTCATCGGCTTGTCATCGATCGTAAGTTAGTACGACGGGTTCGATGAAATTTGACCACAGGTAAACAACAGTGCACCGACTCATTTCCATATTCTGTGATGCAGATGAACAGTTAAGGGCTTTGTGCAGGGCCAAAGGGATTGTGGTTACAAGGCAAGTTGACAACTTGACTCGCATGATTAGGATGCAAGAGTCTTGTCGGCTCTACTTGATTTGTAAACATTACACTGTCGGTGCCGTGTGCCTACACGCCAAGCATGAACCCGGTTGGACATAGCAGGGTCAGATAAGGCCAATCGGGACTGATCAAGTTACACTGTTTAAATTTTCTATTCCATTGCATGCACTTCATCTTTTCTGAGGTCAACAGCTGTGTGATACTGCGTTAGTTGGCTTTTCTGCCGCTACAAGTCTTATTTCTGTATTCTACTGTTGAGAAAGGTCCTGCTAGGATCAAAACATCAGGCCCTCTATATTTTTTTTGAGATTTGCATCTCGACCATTTAAGTCAGTAATTACCGTAAGTAGTTCAAGTTGGCATAATTTTGTGTTTTTTACTCTACATTCTCTTTATGCCGAGAAATTAAATTAAAGCAAACACAAAATGTTTAAAACCCCTACACAACATTGGTCGAGGTCAAAGAATAGCATCCATACGTTGTCTGATCCAACATATGCATGAAATAGCACACCTGTGAAATTTTTTAGCTCAATCCGCCAACCGAGTCTCGAGAAAATCGTGAAAACCGCTTCATTTGTTTAGCGAAAATGCAGCATTCAACGCCGTACTGTTCCGAAAAATAGTTTAGATTTCGGTGAGACGTAAACTATTACTCTTTTCTCCCAAAATGCAACATTTTAGGCATAAATATTTCAGCGAGAGGTTTCTACTATAACCATCTTCAAACTGTATAAGTTTCATGTAAATCTGTGAACATTTCTGTTTGATTTTCACCAATGTTGTGTAGGGGCTTTAAAGGGATCAAATAAGTTGCTTTTTATTTTAACCAGCTGTCAGGTTCAATTCTCTTTTGTCTTGGTTCATATATAACTCCAGGTGCTGATATCATCATTACTTACTATGTCCCGCATCTCCTAGACTGGATGGAGTCTTAGGGAACACCGATAGCAGACTGCACGGTGCCGGTCCAATTTCCTGGCTCACTTACGGTGGCCGTACCTTTTCCCCATTGCCGCGGCTGCAAATCCGATGCAGACACTGTAAGTAAAGGTGAAACCGCTCCGTTGCTTTAATCCCTGAAACAGGCTTATGGTAAGAACGATATCTTCCGCTCCGATCCACAGCGGTTTTGCACCTACTCTTCTTTTGGGCGGAGGCTAGAGGTGTGTTCAGCTAGACCCTCCCGAAATGCTCTACTTGATCCGTTTAAATCAATCCTCCGGCCAAGCGGTGTACAACACTCAGAAAATAATCGCACGGTACCAACAAAACAAAGACAACCCAATTGCATGCAGAAGGTTTTTAAAAAAAATCTTATGCGACAAAAACTGTGCAAAGAATCGAAACACTTTTACAAATTGCACACAGGGTCTGCACAAGCGTTATCAATCTTTAAAATGACGGCTTGGAAAACTCGGTCGTGAGTTCCGCCGGGAAATTGGAGGATGCCTGTTAATTGTTCCACTCCCGAGGCTTTGTTTTTTCTTACCTTTTTTTTTTTTGGGTGGCTGAATTTTTACGAGCTTAAAATCGTTGTGCAGCTTCGTTGTCGTTTCATGGCTTATATATTTGTAGTTCGAGACCTGTATTGATTCAATATTGATGGTAACGGGTAAAAGTTATGGCAGCTTTATCTTATTTTTTTTGTACTCGGCAAGTACATTCCATTTTTAAACTGATTTCAGTTTATCCATATGTGCAGTCCTTGATACAGTATATTATTTACCGCTGTTCTTATGGAATTATTTGCATCACTGATTACAGAACTGAAAATAAGGGGTTAATGAATGTTTACATGAGCTGCATAGTGTGATATGTGCAATATACTGCATGCGTATTTCAGACCCACACACTCCTCAATACAATCTTCCATCCCATATTAATCATCGGTAGCCAGAATGCACACAGTTACAGCAGTGCGGTATATAATTTATATTGTGGTACAGTACTTCATCGAGTAGGGTACCTCTTAATATAGGTTATTATAATGATTGCATAATATTGTCTAATGAGGAGTTAGTCAGTCCATGTCGATCTTATTAGGAGATTGTTACCCAACTCTGGGTTTCAAATTATAACCTTGTACCGTCACACTATAGATTGTAAACACTACAAGCCAAGCATAGCGCCCTCTATCAGAATTCTGAAGAAAGGGGCTCATTGGCTGATGTACATTCTATCCAATAGTTATTCAACCAGATTTTCCCTGAAATATCAAACCTATATCTCACCAAATTTACATAGTCTAGAAATCAAATTAAATTACAATGACAGCATAAGTATCTGTCATGTATATATCCCCATGTGAAGTTCACCCACAGTTGTGACCAACATATTCCATACATTATTTGTCGTAGAAATTCTAGCGACTTCCTATCAATGTCCAATATTTGTCTTACGGAAGATTGTCCTGTGAATGTAACCAACCAAACATCAGTCATCTGTACTCACGTTACCGCTGCGCACTTTCATTGATTATGACTTGTCGTTCTTTCAAAAAAAAATCGGAACCGAATTTTAAACCTTGCTTCCAATTCAATACTTCCATTATATATACGGTTTTCCTAATGTATTCTTGTGTTTATTCTCAGTATGATTATTAGAGTAGTGTTCACTCGGAAGAACCATAAGTTGAGAGGCTTTCTTAAGTCCCTATGTAATGCTGATCCAATCAAACATACACAAATTTGAATTTAAATGCCTGTTATATTATCGGATAAAATCAACAATTCGGCAATGAGAGAAATATATATGGGGCTATTTTCACCCAAATTATGATAATCTGTCTTCTCTATAAATCCATGGTTAACCTGGGCTTACTGCTGGTATGGCATAATGTTGATGATACATAGGGACTTTACAAGGGCAAAAATTAGTTTAATCACAGCCCGTACTTTCCCCCACAATCATTCATTTGAAAGAATCTGCGCAAATTGGTCATCCATGTATGTGTGGGTTGTTACCATTTTCAACCTAACATACGATGCACATCTAAGATCGGAAAACAGTTATTGCGTTGACTATGAACACCACGATGTAACGCAGCACCAGTGGTAACAAAAAGCAGCAACGGTGATCACTATCTACTAATAAACAACGCAGTGGCTGTTGTTACGGCAGTCGTCCGTGTGGTTCCCTGACATGATTGTATTTCGTCAGCATTGCAGGCTGGTTGAACCAGTCTATTAGCTGATAGTCTGGTTCCAAGAGCTAAACATCCTGAAAAATACTGTTAAGTCAGGGAACCACACGGACAACTGCCGTAACAACAGCCACTGCGAATAAACAAACACCATAAACACAAATGTCCAAACTGGAACTTACAACTTCCTATTCGGGTAACACATATCAACATCCATGCTTCTTTTAATTCTGTATCTGAGTATTAACTTTGGTCCATTGTGCGTGTAATGAGGGCTGACATTACATACTGCTCTTCCTTCCAGCAACTCTGGTCAGTTTTCTGTTTGAAATATGCCGATTGTATCAAGTGAAATAAAATGAATGTGAATCAAATTGTAATCAACTCCAAACAGTGCAGGTAGTACTCATGAGAACTCCGCGTTGTCTAGTGCCATGTACTTGAAATTGTGCACAAGTCCTTTGCAGATGAGATAATGTACACAGTTATGAGGACCTTGCATGGATGTGAAAGTGATTCAACTTGTCGGCGTACAGTCTTTGCTGGGTTTTTTATTTTTATTTTTTTAAAGAAAGTGTATACTTGTAGATTGGGATTATGTTGGAACTTATTAAATTTACAAAGATTTGTAATAAATCGGTGTCATTTGAGATCAGTATTCCAGTGTGAGAAAGTTACAGATTTCCTGACCAAAGCAAACTTGTTTTCTTGTTAAACAAGAAGAAAAAAATGGATTTAAAAAAATTAGAAAGCATTGATTATTATTACTATATAATTACCATATTGATCAATTGATGTGTTAAACCCTGCTACTGTACATGTTTATTCAAAAGATGGTGTCCATACAAGCACATCGAGTAATATGCATAAAATACGTGTGGTGCGGTCGCCATCGCAGCTCGGGATTTAGCGAGCACAGATTCTTCCGAAATAATTAAAAAAACAAATGGTGTGTGGATATTATCAGGAAGATTGTGGCGTGACAATTTGTTACTTTGGTGTTGTAACCCCCCCCCCCCCCCGACTGTGACTGCGGTGAAGCAACAAACTATCAGCCGCATCGTGAATGATTGTGAGGGTCTACGAATCCTCGAGAGGAATCTCACAAAGACTTACGATGCATCGTAACTTAGCTTGCGATGG
Source organism: Luidia sarsii (assembly GCA_949987565.1). Classification (NCBI taxonomy): domain Eukaryota; kingdom Metazoa; phylum Echinodermata; class Asteroidea; order Paxillosida; family Luidiidae; genus Luidia; species Luidia sarsii. The sequence continues at coordinate 18,573,946 of OX465111.1, read as the reverse complement.
ACAACCCATCGTAAGTTGTGACAGGCCGTGTGGTTTCTGTGCGTCGCTCGTAGTCTTGCGATTGATCGTAAGTCACGATGGGTTTGTTGAAATTGACCGCTGGTCTGATAGGCCTGGACCCTTTTCCAAAACCCGGCTCAGGCTCCGGCTTTGTCTTTCTTACTTTCGTCCATTTTCAAGTTCAAGGCATGAAAACGGGAGGCCTTTGGCTTTGTTTTTGAATGGTGCACTGCATTTTGAAAAAGGAATCCAAAGTTTCAACTGCATCCAAGAACTCCAACCTCTGTTTTCAGCTTTTGGATAACAGAGACAGAGACAAAGCCGGAGCCAAAGCCGGAGCCGAAGCCTAAGCCGGGTTTTGGAAAAGGGCCCTGGTTAAAGACAGATCTCCCGCTCTGATTTCCGATTAACATGCACGAACGAGCTTCGCTTGGTGTCCCATCCACTGATTTTTTTTTATATGGCCTACTGTACGGCTGAATGGGATTGGTAATTCATTTCCATGTCCAGTGGAAAGTCGCTATAACAAGCACCGATATACCATAGCTTCCAATCTATCTTAAAGGAAATTAGGAATACTTCTGCCAAAAAAATGAGCAGAGCAAATTACCTAGAAATACATGTGTATTGCCAAGCCAAAAATCTGAATCTGTTGTCAAGAGCTTGTAAAAAGTGATGAGTTTTTACAAAAAAAGAGGAATGATTCCTCCTAAATAGGATTGGTAGCTATGATATACCGAACATTCGGCTATAACGAACATGCCCTTTGGCTCCCGATTTTTGTGTATAAAATGGCCACAACTGCTGTAACAAACGACCACTATTAAATAAAGTGGCCACAACTGCTGTAACAAACGACCACTATACTGAACAATTTTCAGAATCCTGGGATGTTCATTATAGCGACGTTCCACTGTATACTTGTGCCCTGGGCAAAACTTCACGGAATCCATTTCGTGTTTCTAATCACTCTCCTTCCCATTTGTATATTGGCCATTTTCATTCTTCCTTTGAGAAAGGCCCTGCTAGGATCGAAATTGTCAGGCTCTCTACTTTTGTTGAGGAGTCCATTGCAATTACTGGTTAGTGACAAATCTCTCTTAATCATTTGAGAAATTACGTTTGTGTAGGGTTACTGAAATGGTTGAGTGGTTTAAGCCACAAAATTTGCTTCAGCACAAAAGGTCATGATTCGTTAGATCACCTTACCGACTTGCTTCGGCACAAAAGGTCATGATTTGTTAGATCACCTTACCGACCCAAACCTCTGTTGGTTTCACGCTAAGCAAAGAATAGTGCAATACAAGTCAAGAACAGTTGACATCACATAGCAACGTTTGTAATCCTGTTTACACATGCTAAGCATGAGTTTTCATGCTTAGCAGATTTGCATGCTTAAGCTGCTCAGCGAAATTTGGCCCAGAAATGCAACCAAGAATTCTGCCCTCACAAAACTTGCACGAGTAATAACCAATTCTTCCCATAAGCTTTCGTAGCGACAACTACGGTACTTCATCAGACACTATAACATGGAGTATGTTCTTCCTGATTTATGCATAATTCAATGAGGCATATATAGCTTGAATCATATTATATTGAGGGTGTCAAAGAACAGCTCTGCATCCATTAATAAGAACATTCTTAGCAGAAAAAACAATGCTAAGGAAATGTATACCGGTATGCTGAGCAAAAAGGAATACCGTACAAACAAGTAAGGCTGGACACCTTTCATGAAGTGTTTAACATGGTATGAAATTCCTCACCTTTTCTTTTTTTGTCCGGCAAAACTTGTTTTGTGTTTAGCAAATTCACTGTGCCCTGTAGCTCTGGGGAGAAAGCTAGTAGCTCAATACAGCATGCCTTTGAATATGAAGTTATACATAGTTTTTTTATTTTTTTTATTTTAACACATTCATGACAGATCTTGAGGTTAACAGGCCCAAGTACATGAATTCCACATTATCAATCACATTCTTGCCAATTTACAATGTCCAGAACTTTGAGTTTGGTCTTCCAAAAGCTTGTACCTGTACAAGTTTCACCGCTAAGATAAAAATCAGCCCTGTTCATGCTTAAAAAAAACAAATGTGAGTTTTGGTTAAAATATTGTACACAGTTCACTCCTTCCTCCTCTCTTCAACTTGACTACCCCCTCGCTAATACTCCTCTGTAACGACAACAGCAAAAAACATGACAAGAAATGAGGAGAATCGTTAATTGTGTCAGCCCAAAATGTACATGAGAACAACGGTCAGAACAGAGATCTTATTTAACTTCCAAACTGCTGAGAATACAATCCAATAAATATTTACATTTAAAACCTATCCACATATGATACAAAAAACTGCACTGTACACTGAGAGATTCAGTTGCGCGATACTTCGATGCAATTTAGAAATGTTTTTGATTTTTTTTGGTCAGATATATAAGAAGCTTTTCGGCAAAAAACAGAACAAAATCCAGTTCTTGGAAATGATTTAAATTACATACATCCCAAACTGGATTGATAAATAGGAGATGATTCTTTTATAGTAAATTTGTAGTTATTTGGCAGGGGTTTTAAAAATGTATTTTTAAAAAGATATTTGTTATTAAATTTTTAAATGATGTACATCTTAGCAGAATACCAAAATTACAAATCAGCATTCTTCACCACGCACATCAAAGATCTGGATAAAGGTGGGCATGGATAGTCTGGATTCCGGAATCAACTGTGTGCAAGTAAGCCATGCGGAAGTGACGGTGCAAAACTGAGGTCTTTAGGTGAAACTTATGGATCCTTATCAAGTAGGAGGTTTGCGGTGACACCATGTACATCATCTCCTAAGAGAAGGAGTAGAACCGGTAACTCAACGTTTCGGGAAAGTGTGTACTCTGCCCATCGTCAGGGGGCTGTATCCATGTATATCATCTCTTTCAAGAAGGAGTATGGCGGTAACTCGATGTTTCGGATAGTGTATACTCTGTCCGTCGTCAGAAGGCTGTCTCCTGACGACGGGCATAGTACGCACTACCCGAGATATCGAGTTACCGGCTCTTTTCAGAGCCATACTCCTCTTAAGAGATGATGTACATGTACATGGTGCCACTGCAAACCTTGTACTTGGTATTTCCACCACGCAAACCATTGAATCTTATAATGGATCCTTGCTTGTGCGTATACAGGAACGTGGTGCAAACTCTCACTGAGATGGCACACAGCACTTGGACAAGACCACCTTAAAGTGAAACCCATAGCCCTCATTGCTTTGTACACAACAAAGATACAACCCAGACACTACACACAGGCCCAGGTCAGAAATGGTTTTGCAGTGAACTGGAGACAATTACCATCAAGTTTTACATCAGACAACACAATTCCATCCCTGCAATCTATCACATAAAAATTGTTAAAAAACCTAGAAAGAAAGAAATGTACACACAAAACACGGACAAGCAGATCAACAATGTTTGATCAGTAAAAAATTAAAAAACACCAATAGCTTATTTGCTGCACAATACTCCCAACAAAATTGCTATCATTTTTCAATCAGTTATAATTTAAAAAATTCGCTCGCCGAATAAAACCCTTGTTAAATCTACAGTCAGATAATTTAAAATGCATCCCTTACTTTCCCAACCCTGAGACAGCCTTCGTTGAGTATGGATCTGTATATGCACGGTGATTAATAGGATATGGAGTGTTATTCGGAGGGACATGGTAGACGGAGAAGTTTGGATGTACATGGTGTTATATACGAAGAGCGCCCTCGCACCATTGGTTCGTCCTTGCTACAGTATATAGCATTGAGTTTTTTCTATCTTTTGCCTCTAAGAGGGTAGTATGATGATGACTACGCATAGGCTCCATAGAACTTTTCTGTGATTCAAATTGAAAAATCGGCAAAGAAAACTTTGACTGGATTGGGATTTCGACCCGAGACCTCTGGATTAACGTATCAGTGTTCTTCCATCTGAGCTATCCAGCCCTTAGATGATGGCCTTCCTAAATAGTCAACTAGTCTTTACCAGGGGGTTGGGGCACCAGTCAGAAGCAATTCAACCATTAACTGCTGTATATCAATTCGTTCAAATTTACAAAATGGCAAAGAAATCTGTCGGCCACCCAGACCTTCACTTTGCCTCTTCCACCTCCGTTATAATCTCCAATTTAAAAAAAAAAAAGTGATCGAAACGAGCCTTTTAACGGAGGCCGGCATTAGCCGTTCGTCTTTCGCTAGATCAAATTTGGTTTTCCCCACCCCTGAAGTCTGAGTCTCCGTACAAAAAAAAATGGGGACTTGAACCAGAAGCTGCAGACACGACTTCAAGAAATGACCCGAGGCTGGCGAAGACCTTGCCTGGAAGTGGCACTCTGAGTCTAAAAAAGAAAAAAGTGCCATCCTATCCCAAGAAAGCTTCCTGCTCATTTTTATAATTTTTGTTTGTTTGTTTGTTGAAGGGAGGCTGGGCTTGTGTTTCCGTCGTAAGTTCGATCATGTGTGAACAGCTCATGCTGACCTTTTGCCGAGCCCTTTTTTTTTTTTTTTTTGACGAGATCAAGTCAAGCTAATACGGGAAGGGATGATATCTTAAAACTCGATCAGGGGGAAAAGACCCGAGACCTTGTACGCACTTGAAGCTGCGATCTAAATGGATTAGCTGAGAAATCCTGTACACGGGGGAATTGGCTTTGCCGAATGTTGCTTTCTTGTCTGGCTGCTGAGGGGACCGGATAAGGAGGGAGGGGGGGGGGGGAGATGGTGAGGATGGGTGGTCTATATAGCGGCCAACAGTGTGGTTTTGGGCTACTCCTTTATATCTGCACCTTAAGTGAGTGCACTGCCCATGCATCAAACTGCACGATCCACCGATTTGTCTTTCGACAGCACACTGCAGACCTGTCCTTCTATTCAACAACCATCTACGCATCTCAGGGTGCGGTCATGAGTCATCGATCACCAAAGATGGTGTTTTTTTTCAGCCCCGACCGACTTTAAAGATTGACGAGCAAACCTCTGCAGCATCACTTGCACGTGATTCAGAAGAACGGTAAACAACACCTAGTATTAACTAAACTCAATACATACACTCAATGCCTGCATTGAAACAAATCTACCGTCCAAAAAATTCCGACCTTTTCTCAAACTACTTTGTTTGTTTCTTCCTTCTTTATCCCGCCCGTGTTTTTGGGGTGTTTTTTTTTTGGTGGGTGAGGGGGTCGGGTTTTCAGTCCAATTCACCGAGATCTAGGAAAAGAGGTCGGACGTCCAGCATGGAGGCTAGCTCTAAGACGTGCTTGTGGAGTGCTTTGCTCTCTAAAATGTCGTGGCCGCGGAGTGACGGGTGGCTCTGGGGGTAGTAGCTGTCATCCTGTGAGAACCGAGAGAAGATATAGGGGGCATTGTATGGAGAATCATTGTATCTATATCCTTCATAGCCACTTCAGATCGGGCCACTTTTCAGAGCCCGTGACTGTCACACGGTTTTTAATTTTTTTGGGATAAAATGGCATATCCAAAACTCAAACAAATAAATGAAAACCTGACTTTTAAACAATGTTTGAAAAATGGCAAAGAAAACTTGATTTAAAAAAAACAACTGACTGAACAATCGGAAACAATAAATGCTCATGAAATGTTCATGCTCATGAAACTCATCAATAAGAGTACACTGTGTGTGCAAGTGAGTCAAACCTGCCACAATCAGACATCTGTGCGTGGCTTTTGTCGTGCTACTTATTGTTTCGTGGTAGGCTGAGAAGGGTCTTTGTTTAAAACATGGTGCCCGGATTTGGAGGGGCCTGGCGTTTAGTAACACCATCAGTGCTCCACATTCGGAGGTCCCGGTGCGAAGTGGTTAAAGGAGGTTTCAATTTCTCCTGTTGTCAAGTGGTAAAGACTTCTGTGCAAGGTTGAGGGTTGAATCTTGCCCGAACTGCCTGTATTTTGTTTTGAGGCAATCGGGCAAAGCACTGAACTTACAGTGCTTATTGCAGGTCAGAAAAGGCCACACCTTCACTGAATTATCATTCTTGATTACTCATACAGTTGAAAAACATTTTATTTTTCCTTTCCATTTTTGGGGTTTTCATTTCACAACCTTTAATGAAGGATAAAGACCTAGATTTGTTTAATTATTTTTTTTATTCATTTCTGTTTTCTTATTTGAGTGCGCAGTGTATCCCGGAAAATGGAAAAAAAAAAATAAAAAAAAAAATACATGAAATAAATGATAAACTGGTGCAGACTCCTCATCCCGGGATGTATCTGATGCAAGGAATCTTTTTTCGTTTTTCTCTAAGGTTTAATTTTGTGATAAAACACGGAGCCTCCTTCCCCTTAAATCCCCTACACAACATTGGCCGAGGTCAAAGAATAGCATCCATACGTTGTCTGATCCAACATATGCATGAAATAGCACACCTGTGAAAATTTCAGCTCAATCCGTCAACCGAGTCTCGAGAAAATTGTGAAAACCGCTTCATTTGTTTCGCGAAAAATGCAGCATTCAACGCCGTACAGTTTCGAAAAATAGTTTAGATCTCGGTGAGACGTAAACGATTTATTTCACTCTTTTCTAAAAAAAAAATAAAATACAGCATTTTAGGCAGAAATATTTCAGTGCGAGGTTTCTACCATAACCGTCTTCAAACTGAGTAAGTTTCATGTAAATCTGTGAACATTTCTGTTTTTCAATCTTACCAATGTTGTGTAGGGGCTTTGAATCAGTCAAGAGGGCAGATGATCCCTTTAATTGTACAGTGTGGAGACGACTGACGCACATTTAGCCCCTCACCCTCTCTCCCCCACCCCCTCTCTCCCCTCAATCTCCCTCTCTCCCCCTCTCTCTTTTATAGCCCGGCACATTCCTTCAGGCCCCGGGCTCTTAATGGGACCCGGAAGGGGGAAGGAGGAGAGGGGGTGAGAGGTCTGTAAGCCAATACCTTGAATCCTCGATGGTAGCGCAGGGCGGCAAAACAGAATACGAATCGCAGTAGCAGTAACCTCAGAAATTCATCACCATAAAACTGCATGAACATGTGATCTGTTGACAAGGGGAGGTGGTGGAGGTGGGGAGAGGAGAGACTAAAAATTACGGTCCGCAAGTGGCCACACACATTATATCATGACAATCTGTAGAGGTTGACAAAGATTGGAAGTTGTGGCTCAAATATCATTCTTATTTTTGTCAACTTATTTGAATTGACTAGTAGGTGGACTGATTGAAAGTGTACTCTTTCCTCTTTATTTCTTTTTTACCATTTTCGACCATTAATTCACCTTAAGAAATATGTGAAGTTAATGCAAAAAAAAAATGACCTGCAAAACCTAAATCTCAAAATGACCTGCAATACCAGACAGGTATTACACAAGTATTGGGTATTGGTAGTATCTATTGCACAGATATCATATAAGTATTGGGTATTGGTACAGTAGTATCTATAGCACAGATATCATACAAGTATTGGGTATTGGTAGTATCTATTGCACAGATATCATACAAGTATTGGGTATTGGTAGTATCTATTGCACAGATATCATACAAGTATTGGGTATTGGTAGTATCTATAGCACAGATATCATACAAGTATTGGGTATTGGTAGTATCTATAGCACAGATATCATACAAGTATTGGGTATTGGTAGTATCTATAGCACAGATATCATACAAGTATTGGGTATTGGTACAGTAGTATAGTATCTATAGCACAGATATCGTATAAGTATTGGGTATTGGTAGTATCTTTTGCACAGATATCATACAAGTATTGGGTATTGGGTATTGGTAGTATCTATTGCACAGCTATTGCACAAGTATTGAGTATTGGTACAGTAGTATCTATTGCACAGATATCGTATAAGTATTGGGTATTAGTAGTATCTATTGCAGAGATATCATACAAGTATTGGGTATTGGTAGTATCTATTGCACAGATATCGTATAAGTATTGGGTATTGGTGGTATTCATTTGACAGGTATTGCAAAAGTATTGGGTATTGGTAGTATCTATTGCACAGCTATTGCACAAGTATTGGGTATTGGTATTCAGTGTATACTACCCACCTATCGTCTTAGACTTGCTGATGTTCATAGCAACCTCCCCAAGCAGCTTATTAACCATGGCCTGACAGTTCTCCCACAGAGCCAGGGGCACGTCGGCTATGTCGCAGATGTAGCAGAAAGCCACCAGCGGCGAGTGCAGGAACATGGTGAAGAGGTTGCCCTTCTGCGGTGTCTGGTCGTGGATGGTGACGGGGAGGGCGGCGGGGGACATGAGGCAGACCACTGGCTGGCCAAAGAGGTTGGGGACATTCTGGGAGGGGAGAGGAGAGGAGAGGAGTATAGCACATGGCATCAATGCAAACAATACCGTTAGCTCTTGTCAAAGTCACAATTAATCTTAACCCATATGCGCCTGACTGGTCACAGCAAACAAACAGTTTTCCTGCCGAACCGAAGCCCCTTTGTTTGTTTAAACAAAAAAATTTGCATTGCAAGAGGAAATTGTCAATGACAGCTTTTCAAAAAGAAAAAACCCAAACAAACTATATACCAGTGGAAAGAGTATGAAATTTACTCTATTATGATACCAGAAAATCTAAAAAATATCATAAACCATATCAACAGAACGGTGAATGGATAACACCATCATTTTCACAAACCTAGAAATAGACCAAATTGAACGGAATTTCAAGTACTTCGGCGTTTGTAGCTTTTCTTCATCCTACGGGAAATCCCGTAACTCGGCACATATGGGTAATAAAAGAGATGATTTTTCCATGTAGTCACGGTATGTCACCGAAAACCTTTAAACATTTCATCTTCTTCTCTCTCTTTTTGTTTACTGCCTACGCCTCTTAGATGCATTGCATAAAGTCAGCCCTGCCTACTCTCGGCGTGGACAATCAGCAGACTTCGAGTCCCATCCAAAGGTCGTGATGAGATACAGTGCACGGCCTCACAAAAAACGAATCTCTGCAGAAAGTAACGCATCGAATGCCGTGCCCTGCTCAGCACCTATCTCATTCTCGATAACGATCGAAATCCCGAAGAGTGTCCCCGCCGAGAGTTGAAGAGAGAAGGAAAGGAAAGGAGGAGGAAAAAAAAAAAAAAAAAAAAAAAAAAACCTCTCACAGACTGTGAGCAATCCGGCATCACGGGGGGAAGGAACACAAAAAACACCTGTCAGAGTGACAGCACAAATCAATCAAGCGGGTTGCAAATTACCCGAGGCTTAATGTGTATGGCCCCGTGCTTTCAGCATGAGTAATTAAGTAAGGCCAACCCCGTTGCGCATGACAGCCGTAAAATTTCTGGACAATGTGAACAGGGAGGGAATCATCTCTCCGGTTCTTTCTTTGAACTGTCACCAGTATCCTGTGGGGGAAGAGTGAGCAGGTTGGGGGAGGGGGGAGGGCTAGTAAGCTGAGGAGAAGGATACTGCTTGTTGTAGGCTCACCTTGAATGCGTGACTGTTGGGGCTGTCGATGACCAAGAACAGTGGCTTGCGTGTGAATGGGTACAGATCTCCAGGATGTATGCTGTAAGATGGGGGGGGGGAGGGAAAAATATGACCGACATTAGCGCATGAACCCTGTATGAAACTTCCCATATCTAACACTGTAACCACTCTCAGGGTCTTCGTTTAAAGATGTAGAGGTCAAACAAAGTAAGGAAATTATATAAATTTCAGGTGTCAACAGAAGGTGATGAGGATTTCCCTTCTAAATCCAATGGAATGCCTTTGAGAAAGGTCCTGCTAGGATCGAAACTTCAGGCCCACTAAATATTGAGATTTGCATTTTGGTAATTTTAGTCAGTAAGCAGTTTGCAACATTTTTGTATATCACTTTAAATGCAATAATGTTCAACACACACCTACTACATAGAGTCCTTATGCATGCATATACACAACAGTACACAAATAGTATTGCTCAAAACTAGGACTGCAAAGAACTCGTGCAATCAACGTACATCTGTAGCTTTAATTGGCAAAAAGCTAGGTACAATAAACATGCGATTCAGCAGAGTATTTTCTCAAGACAAAGTGGGAAAGTGCTGACTCATACACAATGATGTGTTGCCCTCCGAGGTAAATTAGCGTGCTTACAGTAGTCTGGCAATTTCTTTTGATAAAAATCTTTAGAACGAAAGAACCTGGTCAGTCATATCATCATCTAAAAGTGCAGTCAGTTGCGGCCACTGAAACACGGACATTTTGTGTGTGTGTCTTAATAGCTCCCGCCTACCAGTGCATCTCCTTCATCATGTTTGACCTCTTGATGACCTGCTGGTCGTTGCCCTCTCGCTTGTTGTTGGTGGCCACGCCCCCGGAGTCGAAGGCCCCGTCCTCGGTCTTGCCCGGGCTCGTCGAGCCGTCGGCCGACAGGTACAGAAGCAAAGCTGCGTTGGCTGGAAGCTCCTGGGATGGGACGGAGGAGAGAGAGAGCGAGAGGAATCCATAGAGGTTTATCGCATGACATCACCTGACCCCCAAAGGCTAATGTCTGCGGGAGCGGTCCAAATATGCGGAAGCGCATGCAAATATCAAAATCTGTACGTAATTCCATTGGACATTTGATGACTCGAAGGCGCGCAAGCTCCACGTAGATAGTTAAGCTCCTAGGATGGGACAGAGGAGAGAAAGAGCGAGGAATCCATAGAGGTTTATCGCATGACATCACCTGACCCCCAAAGGCTAATGTCCGTGGGAGCGGTCCAAATCTGCAGAAGTGCATGCAAATATCAAAATCTGTACGTATTTCCATTGGACATTTGATGACTCGAAGGCGCGCACGCTCCGTAAGCTCCTAGGATGGGACAGAGGAGAGAGAGAGAGGAATCCATAGATTTGGATAACCACAAGTTCCCTGTCCGTTTTTTCCATCATTTATTTGACATGCACGAATTGTACTTAAGTGACTGATGATACAATAATAATCATAAAACAGTATCTAATACTAAACACGTTCACATGTACCGGTACATGAGTATACAACATGTACAGTGTGTGCCATGCAGATGTATGCAGCATGTATATTCACAACTGACTCCTCAGAATCTGAGCAGCAAATTTTGAAAATGGTACAGAAAACTGGACTGGACAACTGGACTACTGGACTAGGACTTACAAAATTCTGCTGCCTAATTTCAGTGCATATTGCAACTGATATTATCATTTGCCTCCCTAAGCAAAAAAAAAAGATCCACTCCATGTACATGTATGCGTGAATTGCGTAGAGTACAGCCGTGACATTGGGGCTATAATGACAGCGATCAAATGCAATAAATAGCACAGATATACATATGGATCAATTAGCATACAATCACATTGTCCACAACACTGCATGGCTTCGATGGCGAGTTAGACCTTTTTCTGTGGCAACTGCCTTGCTGTATATGAAGATATGATCACAAGTATATCCGGATGATCTGAGAAGTCCGTCAGCGCATGAGATGTTTTCACTTGATCGTATATCAGCCCGGGGGGATAGAGTTTATTTTTACGGCAATGATAGCAGAGACAATTTTACACAGGATCTAGACTTGAACCTGAGATCTCTGGCTTAAAGGCCCTATACAACATTGGTGAAGATCAAAAGATTGCCACAGTTTGTGTGCTAAACCATTCAACGTTCTAAAAAAACATTACTGCGAAGGTTTTAGCTCAAATGGTAATCTGAGAAAGTAGAAAAATGCAAAAACAAACTGTCACGTTTACGCACCGTTCTGTAGTGTAAATTTTTTTTTATTACTAGCGAGTACATTGTAATAAATCATTTGGCGATGTTTGAGTGAAGAATTCTCGAAAAGTACAACATCCTAGAGCGTAAGATTTCAACATGAGGATCCTATCATGACCATCTACAAACTGTGTAAATTAGAAGGAAATCTGTTGACATCGATGTTTTCCGATCTTCCCAATGTACCAGCACTCTTGCTATCTGAGCTATCCAGCCCTTAGGTGGCTGCATTCTCAAACAATACAATTATCTTTGCTGTGAAATTAACTTTTCAGTGAAATTATTCCTGTTTATTTGTTTCAAATCCACTGTAACCTCTTCAGCTACTTCATGCAGAAAGTACTGTAACGACATCATTCCAAATCAATAGAATTTTGTTGTTGTGTCTGGTCACGTAGGTAACCAGTCCACCAATCATTCTCCCCCCGAGTCCTCCTCGTTAACTTCATCTCATTCCCATTTTAATTCGCACCCCGCCTTTAATTCCAATATGTGTAGTCGACGGCAATGACCGGCGATCAACTGCCAATTGCCTGTGATTTAAGCCCCTGCTAATCGAATTGGACTATTCCCACCCCCGTCGAAATTGTCTGGACACGTTCTGTGTCAAGCTCTGCCGATGGAACCCCCTCGTCACCAAGGAATTTACTCATCTGCCATCTTGACAGAGGAGTCACTGAGTTGGCACATCCATCCCTCCCTCTCTTCCTCCCTGCCTCCCTCCCTCTCTCTCCCTTCTACCGTCTCTCCCTCCCTCTCTCTCTCTCCCTCTCTCCGTACCTCCCTCCCACTCTCCCTCTCTCCCTCCCTTCCCACCTCCATCCCTCCCTCCCTCTCTTCCTCCCTCCCTGCCTGCCTCCCTCTCTCTCCCACCTCCACCTCTCTCTCCCTCCCTCTCTCTGTACCTCCCTCCCTCTCTCCCTCCCCCTCTCTCCCTCCCTTTCCACCTCCATACCTCCCTCCCTCTCTTCCTCCCTCCCTGCCTGCCTCCCTCTCTCTCTCTCTCTCCCACCTCCACCTCTCTCTCCCTCCCTCTCTCTGTACCTCCCTCCCTCTCTCCCTCCCCCTCTCTCCCTCCCTCCCCCATCCCCCTCTCTCCCTCCCTCTATACCTCCCTCCCTCTCTCCATCCCTCCCCCTCTCCCTCCCCCTCTCTCCCTACCCATGTCCCCCTCTCCCTCCCTCCCTCTCTCCCTCCCCTCTCCCTCCTCCCTCTCTCCCCTCCCACTCTCTCTCCCTGTCTCTCTCTCCCCTCCATCCCTCTCTCCCTCCCTCTCTCCATTTCTCTCTCCCCCTCTCCCTCCCCCTCTCTCCCTCCCTCCCCATCCCCCCTCTCTCCCCCCTCCCTCTCTCCCTCCCGTCCTCCCTCTCTCCCCCTCCCTCCGTCTCTCCCTCCCTCCCCCTCTCCCTCTCTCCATCGCTCCCTCTCTCCCTCCCTCTCTCTCTCCCTCCCTCCCTCTCTCCATCCCTCCCCTACCCGTGAGGAGCCGGGCCGCGGCAATTTCATCAAGTCCGACAGGTTGGACTTGTTCCGTGCGGTCCCCACCACCCGTAGATCTCGCTCAGCCGGCGTGATGGCGTGCGCTGGCAAACCAACTGGTGCTTCCCCCGCCGCCCGGGGTCGGCGTGCCAGAAATTAGGACGCTCTCAGCGCAGGACAAACAATTTTGCACGAACTGCCAGTTAGCCAGAGGGGGTGACCCACGCCAGATCGGCAGCACGCTAATGGCAAGGCGAAAGGGGGTGGGGGGGGGGGGGTGGGTGACTGACCCGGCTCAACCCGATTCTGGCATTTTTCACCAAACCACCAAAAAATTGACTGATCTCTCCTTTAAATAGTTGTACGCTGACAACTGCACTATTCCTGACACATTTCTTGAAGGTTGATGACATCGTGAGGCAAAGGGTTTTTACTTTTTTTTTTTTTTTTTTTTTTTTTTACTTTGTTAGATCACGCTTTTCAGCAAGAAATTGGAGAGCTTAGATGGAAAGGGTAAGTGTCCCTTGGCCTTGGGGAGCTCCTATCTTCACTTGTTCGTTGAAGATGAAGACCAAGATGAAGGAGAAGGGAGGGGGAATAGGATGCCCTTTTTTTTTTTAAATTAAAGGGCTCGGTCACGACTGCAGCATCCCCCAGGAACTATAGCAGATTTGACATGGCATCTGGGCTCTCCGAGACGAGAGTGGCATTAAAGAGAAGAAGTAGGGGGGAGGGGGAGTCTTCTAAATGAACAGGAGATGTGATTTGAGGAGCCGGGGAAGGGGGAAAAGGAGGCCAGCAGTCACTGACGCACTTACGGGAGAGGTCAGCGGCACCTCGCCAATGGAAAATCTGAAAGCGAGCGGCCACTGAAAGGGTCCTGACTACTTGACCCTGCCAATTATAAGCACCTGACAATGGCATCCCATGATAAATGCTGACATAGCCTTCTCCAGCTGTAATGTCCTACGACACTGAGGCTATCTATACACTATGCATGTACAGTTTGTACGCTCATTTGAATATCTTTGATATCTATTTAAAGTAACATCGTCTAATCTCAAAATTTAGTGGGCTTGACGTTTCGATCCTAGCAGGACCTTTCTCAAAAGCACTCTGCCTCTAGGATCGAAACGTCAAGCCCACACTAAATTTTGAGATTTGCATTTTGGTAATTTTAGTCAGTAAGCAGTTTGCAACATTTTTGTATATCACTTTAAGATTGTCTAAATTCACGCCTTATTAAAAATTAGCCTTGAGACGGGTCTTGCTAGGATTGAAATGTCAGGCCCTCCTCAATTTTAGTAAATTTGTATTTTGGTCATTTTAGTCAGTAAGTAGTTTGCAACATTTTTTTGCATATTACTAAAATCATGCCTTAATATCCGACTTCAACAAAATACCCTGACCTGATTTTTTTTGATTATCTTAAAATATTGCGTCCTTACCTTTCTGAAATAAGTGTATACATGTACTTTGCTGTTAATTTCATTGATTACCGGTACTGAAACTACATTTTGGAAAATGTTACTAACTTTCAAAATGCTATTTTCAAAGCAAATATGTTTGAAAATGGTTTATAGATATAACATGATGTTTGTGTCAAGGAGAATGTAATACATTGACGGTTTACCCTATTGGATGTAACAAGCATTGAGTGCCCAGTTCTTTGCCCGATGCCTGATGAAAAAATCCCGCCCGGGCTGCCTGAAATTTTCTCATCAGGCAACGGGCAAAGCACTGGGCATTCAGTGCTTATTACGTCGAGCAGGGCAAACACTAATTGAAAATGGTTTAACTTGTCACGTCATCTTCAATAAAAAGTTCGATTTTGGTGCTTTGAAGAGATGTCTTGCAAGGATAAAAAAAAAACCATCAGGGCATCTCAATCTGTGAGATTGAATTTTAACACATGCCATTATGCTGAAACGTCAGAAATGCTTTCAGCACAACAACTTAGCATCAAGACCAAGCTGAAAATTTATTCAGTGAAAGGTTTGCAGTGACACCATGTAGGCCTATATCTCTTCACTTTCAAGAAGAAGTATGGCTCTAAAAAGAGCCGGTAACTCAACATTGTGGGTAGTGTGTAGTGTACTCTGCCCGTCTCCTAGTACACACTACCCGAAACATTGAGTTACCGGCTCTTTTCAGAGCCACACTTCTTGAAAGAGAAGAGACGTACATGGCGTCACCGCAAACCTTCCACTAAGTTTTCCCCCATGCAAACCTTCAAGTCTTATCTGAAAATTCATACCAAAGCTGCATTCTATCTATACTATTGTAGGGTTCAGAGTGTTGGCGGATGACAAAGACAGACATAAGTAGACTCTGTTTTTCCACACAAAGAGCCTTACAAGAATACAACGCATTTTCTAGCCGATCACCATGTCCAATGAGGAATTACTAGACTGGTGCAAAAATGGAAGACATGGATACTATTCTCCTGATAATCATTGGGATGATCCTTAATTAATTGATATAAATATTGTACAAATAAAAAAAAAATGGGCAGTTTTACAGCTTGGCAACAATCATATTTGGAATTGGCACCCTTGAAACCCCCTACATGTGATGTTTTATGTGGTCCGGTGAAGATTAAAAAAAAAAAATATTAGGATTAAAAAAAAAATAGGCCTCTTTTGTCATCCTGTATGGCCTATGAGGAGACAATGGAGATGGATTGGCCATGTGATACGAAAAGAACCAGATGACAACGCACGGGCAGCTCAACACTGGAGTCCAGAAGGACGGAGGAAGAGGGAAAAGGCCAAAGAATACGTGGAGACGGACTGCAGAGGAAGAACTGAGGAGTCTGGGACACGCATGGGGGATCGTACAAAGGCTGGCACAGAACAGATCTGAGCGGAGAGACTTGGTTGCTGCCCTACATGCCAGGACTGAGGAGTCTGGGACGCACATGGGGGACGGTACAACGGCTGGCACAGAACAGATCTGAGTGTAGGGACTTGGTTGCTACCCTACATGCCAGGACTGAGGAGTCTGGGACGCACATGGGGGACCGTACGACGGCTGGCCCAGAACAGATCTGAGCGGAGGGACTTGGTTGCTGCCCTACATGCCAGGACTGAGGAGTCTGGGACACACAAGGGGGACCGTACAACGGCTGGCACAGAACATATCTGAGTGGAGGGACTTCACTCATGACAGGTGGCATAGCTAGCAGTTAAAAAAAAGGAAAAGACCAAAAAAAGTTTTAGTTCTCAGCCTCTGCGGCCGACCCACCTTAAATCCTGCTGACAGGAACGTGTAGAACTGGCTGAAGGTGGGTTTGTAGAGTAGGTACTTGTGCGGGTTGTCTCTCTTCAGTGGCTTGCTGTTGTTATCCTACAAAAAAAGAAGACGCAACGGGAAACTGCACTTGAGCACACCTCGTCCAGAACAATCTCAAATGGTGAAACCAGATTCCGGAGACCACAGTGCACGCCCAGGAAATGCGGGAGAGGTAAACTGTTCTTCACGCCCCAGTGCTAACGCTGGGGCAGGAAAGATTCTCCACGCTCCAGCGCTCTCCACAACATTTGATGAGAGTTGGAATCCAGCAGTCTCCTGACGAAGGGCACACTGCCCGAAACGTTGTGTTACTGGCTCTTTTCTGAGCCACAAAACTCCTTCTCAGAAGAGCTGTGTTACACGGTGTCACCGTAAAACTTCCACTTGGTACTTCCATCGTGCAAAACCGTCAAGACTGTATGTAAGGTAACCTGTTGAACTCACGTTATGGTGAGGGGGTGAGGTGATGTGGTCACTCCCCGTCGGTTCCCTCTCTAACGTCTGCAGCATTCTGTACATGTCAAGGGTCAGCTCACTGAATTTGACCTGAGCACAGAGAGAGGGGGGAGAGAGGGGGGAGGGAGAGGGAGAGGGGGGAGAGAGAGGGAGAGGGAGAGATAGGAGAGAGAAAGAGAGAGCGATAGGAGAGAGAAAGAGAGAGTTAGGAGAGAGAAAGAGAGAGGGGGGGCAAGACAGAGAGAGAGCAGATAGAGAGTGAGAGGGGAGGGAGAGAGAGAGGGAGAGGGAGAGGGAGAGGGAGAGGGAGAGGGAGAGGGAGAGGGAGAGGGAGAGGGAGGGGAGAGGGAGGGAGAGGGAGAGGGAGAGGGAGAGGGAGAGGGAGAGGGAGAGGGAGAGGGAGAGGGAGAGGGAGAGGGAGAGGGAGAGGGAGAGGGGGAGAGAGAGAGAGAGCGATAGGAGAGAGAAAGAGAGAGTTAGGAGAGAGAAAGAGAGGGGCAAGAGAGAGGAGAGAGAGGGTGAGAGGGGAGAGATAGAGAGAGAGAGAGAGAGAGAGAGAGAAAGAGAGAGAGAGGGGAGGATGAGAAAGAGAGACAGTGACAGAGAGACAGAGAGACAGAAAAAGGACAGAGAGAGGAGAGAGAGAGAAAGGGAGAGAAGAGAGACACAGCGAGACAGAGACAGAGAGAGGAGAGAGGGGGAGAGGGAGACAGAGAAAGAGAGAAGAGGGGAGAGAGAGGAGAGAGAGAAAGAGAGAAAGAGTGAGAGGAGAGAGAAAGAGATAGAAAGAGAGACAGACAGAGAAAAGAGAGAGAGAAAGAGAGAGAGAGAGAGAGAGAGAGAGAGAGAGAGAGAGAGGAAGGGGCAGAGAGTGGAAGTGAAATTATCATTTGAGTAACACAAAAATGTTGCAAACTGCTTGCTCACATACATGTAAAGGAATGAAATGCAAATCAGAAATTATATTTAGAGGGCCAGACGGTTCTTCTTCTTTTTTCCCCCTACCCTAGCAGGGCCTTTCATTAGACCGTACCAGGTCTGCTGGGATCGAAACTTGGGCCCTCGAAATTGTTGTGAGTGTAAACTTCCCCCTTTCCATGCTCCTGCTGAAGCCGTGCCCTAAATTTATGCCCAAACTACCAGCGATACAAGCACCTAAAGACGGCCACTAGCAAAAGACAACCAGCCAAGACCTTAGGCGTGCGTGTTGTTGGCATGGACAGTCAGTTCTGTCATTGCTTGTCACGCAGATTACTTGAACTTCAAGTTGAACAAACAGGTTGGATAGCAATGCTCGCTAGCTCGCCCACCGGGCTATTTTCTGGCAAAGGAGGGAGAAGGAGAGTGACAGAGAGAAAGGAAAAAAAAACAGAGCGAAGGAGTGAGACAGAGAGAGAGAGAGACATACAGCATCCATGTCTGATGTGTCCAGAATGAAGCCAAAGTAAACACACCGGTGCGTTTGAATCAAGCCTATAAACACACACAGCTCTCCCTCCAGGGCTGGATTTCACAAAGCCCTACGATGCATCGTAAGTCAACTTAACCCATCGTAAGTTTTGATGGGCCGCATGGTTTCTGTGCATCGCTCATCGTCTTGCGATGAGTTGAGTGAAATCGACACCTGAGCCCAATTTCATAAAGCCGCTTAACCGTGAAAATCTGCTCAGCTGGAAAAGTCTCCCTTGTATTAACATGATTACAAACCGCGCTACGATGTGATGTCAATTGCTTTTGACAAAATTTGTATTCCACTCTTCTTTACTTAAAAGTGAAGTTTGGGTAGACAAGGTGATCCTACGAACCCTGACTTTTTGTGCTTGAGCTAATTTTGGCGCTTAAAGCCCCTACACAACATTGGTTAGATCGGGAAAAAACCAGACATGTTCACAGATTTACGTGAAACTTATACAGTTTGAAGATGGTTATAGTAGAAACCTCTCACTGAAATATTTCTGTCTAAAAAGCTGTATTTTTGGAGAAAAAAGTAACAGAAGTAGTTTACGTCTCACCCCCTAGATCTAAACAATTTTTCAGAAATTGTTGAATGCTGCATTTTCGCAAAACAAATGAAGCAGTTTTTCACTATTTTCTCGAGACTCTGTTGGCGGATTGAGCTGAAATTTTCACAGGTGTGCTATTTCATGCATATGTTGAATCAGACAACAAATGGCCATTCATATGGCTTAACAAATGAAGCAGCTTTTCTCTATTTTCTCGAGACCTGGTTGGCGGATTGAGCTGAAATTTTCACAGGTGTGCCATTTCATGCATAAGTTGGATCAGACATTGTATGGCCGCTATTCTTTGACCTCGACCAATGTTGTGCTATCCCTTTAAGCAGCTCTATGTAATTGACCCCTGGTCTTGGGAGCAATGGTATGTTCACCTGCTTTCCCCAACCTCCCTCCCTCTGCCTTTGTGCTTACCTGCTGTTGGCAGTTTCCCACGATCAGTGCTTCTTGCAGTGTCAGGTAGACGGGTGACCCTTTATCCGGCAAAGGCAGCACCCCGGGAGCAAGTCTATAGGTCAGCGTCACGGCTCGAGAATTGCTGTCCAGTACGGTGATGATGTCATCAGCCTAAGGGGTGGGGAGGGGAAAAATGTAAGTTTTTTTAGAAAACAGTGGAGCATTCATACCCGCATGCTTCTTTACTGAGAATCTATCAAGACTCTAAATCAAAACTGATAAAAAATATTTTTTCGGAATTGGAAAGTCAAGAACTATAAACTGTTAGATTAGCATACAAAAATCACAACCTGTGGATTTGAGAAAAATAATTTAAGATAGCTTTTAAAAATAGATACATTATATTATAAGATTTATTTATTTATCATTACATGGAGATATAAGATTTAAGCTAGATTTCAGATTTCAGACTTAAACTACAGGTAGATTTCAGATTTATACTAGATTTCAGATTTATGCTAGATTTCAGATTTATGCAACAGGTTGATTTTGCATTCAAGTAAATTTTAAGATTTCTTATAGACTAAAGATTTCAGATAGCTTTACAATTTGTGATAGCCTTAAGATTTTAAGATAGACTTAAGATTTCAGACAGATTTGATATTTTTTAAGTAATGTAAGTTATGAATGGTGGCTAGGTGATCAATGTAAAATTGAAACCGAAGATCACATTAACGGTCATGGAGTAGAAAATGATATTTTGTCATGATGGGATGAAAATCAAGGACTATACACCTTTAAGATTAATATGAGTAAGCAATACCATTATCTGTAGATTTACAAATAATGTTGGTGATGAATGCTGGCTAGATAATCAATGTCAGGCAAAATTGAAATCAATAACTTTGCTTTGATTTTTTTTTGTGCAAGGTTTGTAGGTTAAAAATGCATGAAAATGACAACCTTCAGGGGAAGGACCCAGATGACAGCCTCATCTTACTAGAGCAAAGCAAAGCCGAAATCCATGTTATCCCAATGTGGTTGATACAGCTTGAGTATCGGGGATACTGGGTGAGCCATCCCACTATAGGAGGGTGTCCTTGGTTCCCCCCCCCCCCCCCCCCCCCGCGGGCTTCTGAAAATCCCTCCTTAAGTAAGGAGGATGTGCAGGCTGTGATGATGCATGGTGCACACGGAGCTCCTGGTTAGATCCCAGGCTTAGGGTCGGCTTTGCCTCGGCAAGTTGTAAACATGACATGACCTGATCGCGCATCCAGAATATTCGCATGCATGATAGGCAGTTGTCTGTTCTGCTTAGACGGACAACCATTCAGACGTCCACCTTGGGGTCTAGGTGCATACAGTACTATGCAACATTTCATTGGCATCTTCACAAACTGGCAAATCCAAGCAAAAATATTCAACCATTTTCTGTTTTGGGGTGGTGTTTTTTTTTGTTTACATTATCTTGATATATCATGTCACTACCCTTTCTGCACACATTTAAATCTGAAAAAATTATTTGTTAATTACAATAATTTTGGGCTAATTACAATAATTACCCAAAAATAATTTGAAAACTGTTAGGCTTTTATCTGTCAAGGTCCTATTTTTTATTTTGAAGCATCTTTTCTACTGTGTGGATAAATTCACAAGATGGTAAAAATGTTGATGATAACACAATATAACAGACTGACAACTATCTGTCATACCTAAATTCATTCAGCTTAAGTGCTATGTGCATTCAGTGCTATCTTATCTACATATTTGTGACAAAGCAGGGAGTTAATAAATAAATGCTGGAAAATGCTGACCGATTTAAATGACCAAAATGAAAATTAAAAAAAAATGTAGAGGGCCTGATATTTCGATCCCAGCAGGACCTTTCTCGACGGTCCTGCTGGGATCGAAATCTCATTTTTTGAAAGGTTTTTTTTTTTCCGCTAGAGGTGAGTTTCTTTAAGGAGGTGGCTTTTGAGGAAAAGTTTCCCAGACAGGCAAAAAAAGGGAGGACCTGAGAGTATCTTTCAGGGAGGTCTGCGATCTTTCCCCAATAGGAATTCATAAGAAAATTCACCCCTGGAGCAATCAATTTTTTTTTTCAGATGTGATAACCGTCGACTGCCTCGCTTGAAGCGCGGCGTGGGTCTCCCTTGCCTGAAAACAAACCTGCATTCTCGCAAATTCAGCCTCTGGAATCATATGAAACATTGAAGACAAGAAATGTCGATAATTGAAAAATGTGGCCCAGACGAAAAAAAAAGTATTAAAAAAATATATATATACAGAAAAGGAAAAGCAGGTTTATACTGTATACACTGAAAAATATGCCTCAATTTTGCTTTGAGGGGAAGGAAACCTTTAGTTTTCGAAAGGTGGTGGAATTCTGGATAGGTATATCTCCCTCTCGACACCTGGAAACCAACTTGGAGTGTTTAAAGTAAGAGCCAATAAATTCCTACATGCTTATAAATCCTCGCTGATCCATGAAGGAAAATAGCCGCAGGGCGGTCGGAAAATTGATACGCCATTTTAATTCTGGCCTTGTATTTGCGTATTAATGAATTCAATATTTGGACCAGTCAGCCGTAAGAAATACTCAAAACGTTCGGGCGGGGAGCGGAGAGGCGATAACCTGTTTAGCTCTGGGTCACCCTCGGCTAGATTTTATTGGCGTGAGATGTATAGGGGGGGAGGGGTGGGAGGTGGAGTCTCACAGCCAGACACACACAAAAATTTGGGCTGCGATCGGGACATTGTCGGGCCCCGCAAATTTATTCCACTTGACATCGAGCAAAATGCGAGAGGGTTCCTAGATTATTCATTGTGAGCATCCACATTTTCCTCACTCGTAATTGGTGGGAGAAAGAAATGATATGGTGTTGCGTTTCCGCGGACGACATATTTGCTTTCAGAGAAGGCGATCACATTGCAGGTAATTCACTGAATTTGAGACTGGGAATGCGAGACTGAGAGCGTCTAGAGATACTGAATATCTTCTCTAAACAATCTGTGGGGTTTCAGGCAGAAAGGTGGGTCAAGAGACAAAAAGATGGAAAAAAGATGCTTAATAGTATGCGACTATCAATGTGATCGGTATTTAAACAAATGTAAATGCTCTTAATTTTTTTTCAAAAAGATGTGCAATCATTTCACTTGCATTAGTACAAGAACTTGCAATTAATGAAAATCACGGAGGAAAAAAATAAAAAATAAAATGTGTACATTTTATGTTTGAATTTGTTTTTATGTTTAAGAACTACCACTCTGTTCCTTTAAATGCAATTTCTCTTCCGTCTGCTCTACTTTTTTCATCTCAGTAATCTTGAAAAATGTGTAGCTGTTTCTTTAGTTCTCGGAAAAAAACTTAAACACTGAGCACTCGGTGTCGGTATTTGTTGTTTGGGGCCATCTATCGATTGCAATTATCCACTTAGGCACGGCTGAGAAATCTACAAACCAAACGAGCTTAGTATCAATGCATATCGGGCAGGGCATGGCTGGGAGACTGTGGCTTGGGTTCTTTAGCGCTGGGCAGGGCGGGGGGGGGGGGGGGTAGAAAACCCGATAGGCGACCCCATCAGAGCCCCGGGGGGCTAAAGGCTCTAATCCAGCAGGCAACACGATGCATATGTATGCACTCTCTCAGCCCCTTCCTGACCAGTGGCGGTGACGGGGATAACCTATGCCGGAGAATCAGCCCCCTCCTTCCTTCTCCTTCTCCCCCTCCACCTCCTTCCTTCTCCTTCTCCCCCTCCACCTCCCTCCCCCTCGAAAATTGCCACAGTTACCAGATCCTCCCTCGTCTGGCTTTCTCAACTTCCTCGGCGATCGATCAACGAACCCCCTCTTCCCAGTTCAGGCGAAGGTCACGGCTCCGAATCCTGTCCGCTGCTAGGAATGGACACGGTGGAGTAGTTGGAGAGGAAGAAGTAGGAGGCAAAGACGAAGTTAGAAGAAGAAGTAGAAGACTGATATTGTTGGCGGAGCAGGGATGCGCGGGGGGGGGGGGGATCAATAGCTGACTTTCCTCGCTGCACTCCGAGGGGTGGAAGAGGAACGGACCCCCCCGCCCCCCCTGTTTGTGGCCTCTCGGTCCCTCCGCGGCCCACAGATCCTGGCATCATGCCAGCATCGGCGGGGAACTAGATTAATCTCGGCCGGGATCGCCCAAACCAGATTGACAAACATGTTGCTGGGCTGGGATAACCTAAACAAAGCCTACAAACATACAGGTTTTTTTTTTAAAGGTGCCATCCTGTTGCAGAACCAAAAGCTCCCCCCCCCCCCCATTTTGGTGTACCGGTTTATCTTTTCCCTCCAATTCACCCTGGCCTGGATATGCTTTAGGCAATGCAACATCGTGACACGGGTGTTACCGGACTGAAGTATTATGCCAACAGTTGATCGTGTGTTAAAGGAATCCGTGCAAAAAAAAAGTGCAGGGGTTGTCAATTTTGGCAACATTTATGCGATCAATTTGGCGCTTCTAAGAATGCCTCCTGCTTTAGGCAACGGCATTCTCAGATTGCACGCCACTCAGGGTTCTTTTTTTTTTCTCCTGACAATGAGGACAAAACCACCCTCTGACAATCTGATGAATGGTAGTTACAGTAATGAAGTCGCTCCTTCACTGAAGCAGCGGGGAATGACTGACTGCCGAAAGCTCTGAACAGTTTCAAAGAAGAACCGGGTAGTGACACGATACTCATTTGACTATTAGAGAATGAGGACAGTGAATGAGCTCTGCCATGACAGATAGATTAAGAATGAATGATGGAAGTTTAAGTTTGTCTCCATGGGCAGTATACTGGACCAATCTTATTTTGGAACAAGTCTTAGAACAGTCACAAATAACAATTGGGTTAAAGGGATAACACAACATTTGTCCAGGTCAAAGAATAGCATCCATACGTTGTCTGATAAAACATATGCATGAAATAGCACACCTGTGAAAATTTCAGCTCAATCCGCCATCCGAGTTTCCAGAAAATAGTCAAAACCGCTTCATTTATTTCATGAAAATGCAGCACGAATTTTTACCAGAAAAATAGTTTAGATCTAGGGGTGAGACGTAAACGATTTATTTACTCTTTTCTCCAAAATTACAGCATTTTAGGCAGAAATATTTCAGTGCGAGGTTTCTACTATAACCATCTTCAAACTGTATATGTTTCATGTAAATCTGTGAACATTTCTGTTTTTCGATCTTACGAATGTTGTGTAGGGGCTTTAAGATAACACTCGCACAAATGATATAGAAGAGTATTCTGCAGAAGCAGAGAATGGGCTTAACCACGACAGTAAGAATACGATTGAACGACGGAAGATTGAGTGGCTCTGTGGGATTGGAAAGCATGGGTAAAGGACTTAGAACTGTTGCAAATAACAAGTGGGTTGAGATAACACTCATTATGAATTCTGTGTTTATAGCAAAGAGTGGGGACCGGCGAGCTGGGGCTTCCTCGGACAGGTATTACACGCAGGCAAAGAACGAACGGTGGGTGTTTTTCTTTGGCGGAAATTGCCGCCAACGATCTCCCACATAAATTGCCTCGTGTGACAAAGCCTTGCTGTACAAACACGAATTGGGTTAGAATAACAATAATCTCACTCACATGATAGACTAGATTATGAAACAAATGGGGGGGGGCAGGGTAGATGCGAGTTATCACTGTGGAGCGTCGCTATAACAAACATCCCTGGATCCATGAAAATTTTGCTATAGCAGTTGCGGGCACATATTTTGTACACAAAAATCAGGAGCCAAAGGGCATGTCCGTTATAGCCGAATGTTCCGTATATCGGCGTTCATTATAGCGACATTCAACTGTACAGCAAGCAAGGCAGCCGAAGTATTTCCAAGACAGATTTTTTTTTCTTTTTTCAAGATACCCTGACAGACTCAAGATTGATAAAAGGGATGAATGGATCATGATGGGATTAACCATCGGAAGAGATACATTTGCGTTCAAGGAATTGGATACGGATCAGAAGGCAAAAAGGGAGTTAAACTTTTTCTTTGCGATACCCGTTGACAGCGCCGACTCGTTTGATAAATGAGAGTGCTTCGGTGCAGGCTTAGCTGACTGGATGGGGAGGGAAATCGAGTGGGTATGATTATACAGGAGGGACTGTTGCACGGATCAAGCGGAGGGCTTCTTTCTAGACAGCAACCATCTCGACCCGTCTAACAACTGTTCCCCTCCATGAACGCCCGGTGAGCCACCGGAGCATTTGCTGCACGAACGTGTTGATCACAAAGCCAAGGAGACTCCACGCCAGGCAGAGGGGGGGATGGATGGGAGACAAGGGGGAAGAATAAAGGGGAAGACTGCCTTTGTCAATGTGCGGTCGTGTAGAGACCCATTGTCCTCTGCAATTGATCTCCGCGATGATGGGGGGGGGGGGGCTGTGGATTCCCTGTAGGCCACAGGTATGGCATTTGCCACGCGTATGCCTGCATGAATTGGCGGCCACATGTGCACACTCCAAATAGCCAAAGCATCTGCCCACGTACTGTTATGAGAAGACAGCAGGTTAACGCTGCACACCGTGTGTGTCAAGCTGCGGTCGTATCAAGCAACAACACGATTGAATAAACAAATCAAAGCATTTCGTAACTCTACCCATCTCATCATGGAATACTACACCGCTCTGTGCACAGTTTCATATTCAGTGCAATGGAATATTTTAGAGGACGGATAAAATGGATTTGATTTTACCGAGGCTGGCTTGAACTCACTCACATTGGAGACCTCAGACCTTCTGTGGTCACTCGGTTTCACCATGTAACAAATACCTAATTGTGCTTTTGTTGGCAGGCTGTATTGGGCCAATTGTTATCTGCGGTCTAAGTCAAGGTCATGCCACAATGCTCATTAAAATATCTGTACCGTGTATGTACAGTATGTATGACAACCGTAACTGTTCCTTCCAATCTGCCAAGTGATCAGTCAATGCTGTGTGTGCCAATGTTCTTCAGAAATATATTCTAAAGGTGATATACAAAAATGTTGCAAACTGCTTACTGACTAAAATTACCAAAATGTAAATCTTAAAATTTAGTGGGCCTGACGTTTCGATCCTAGCAGGACCTTTCTCAAAGGTCCTGCTAGGATCGAAACGTCAGGCCCACTAAATTTTAAGAAATATATTCTGATAAAATCATGTCATCAATGAGAAAACAGTTTCCTTCAAGTATTTCACTATGTACCGGTACAGTAGTTTATCTGTGACTTCAGACGGAATGAATTTTCACATGGTTTACAAGGCACTGCCGATGGCTTGCTGGCGAGAAGTGCACCTTGCTCGAACCACTGTGAGCAGCTTGTCATAGGGAATGGGTTAACCTCTTAAGACCCACCGTCTAAATTGATGTTGAAATTTCAAAATATTCATTCTTACTTTTCAAGCATTCAAATTTTTAATTTCTGCATGTAATGTTTATTTTTTTTTATTTTTTTTTTTTATTTGGAATATTTCAGTCCACCAAATCGATGAAAAACTGACCAAGAAGTGGGAACTTTTGAACAACTTGAAAATAAAAATGATTTTTTTTTTTTTTATTTGGAAAATTTCAACATGAATTTTTCACCAACATATTTTGCAGGAAAAAACTTAGTACCGGTGCTGCATGAACAGGTATGATCATTGCATCTCTGAACAACCACATGCACGTCGTGCACAATTAGTCTTGAAATAGCAGACTTATTTTGGCAGAGCCTTTATAGCAGAGATAGAAGCTATCACTCTGATCACTGACGGGTTGATGCACACGTGTGCTATGGACGGTCTCCCGTGGCCTTGGGAGTCAGCAATGACTGACTGACGCTTTAACGGCGCTTAATACGCATTAAGAGAAAGCTAATGACATGCATTGATTAGAAGAGTGCTACATATTGACTAGCAGAGTGTGAGGCACACTCCAGTCTCCCGTCCGATCGAAGCAAAGCCGCGAGTGGGGGGGGGGAGTGTTCAAAGTGTAAGAAAGATGATGACTAGATACAGATATCCCATCAGATACGGAATGCATAGCTCGTACATGTACATGCACATGTACATTCATCCAAGTGCTGGGATCTCTTGGCCATCTCTGCGGCCTGTATAAATGGACTCCCACTGTCGACTTGTGAATGGACCGGCCATAAATAGCTTGGCTGGCAGGATCAGGCTCACAACAAAACAAAAGTGAGCAGGGACAAAAGGCCACAATAAGAATGCTACCCTCCGTGCTGTTTTCATTGGGGAAGGTGCACGTACATGTACATCCCTCTTCAGACTGCAAAGATATTTACATGTATTACGTTAACATTGGCATGCACAAAAAAAAGAAGAAGAGAATAATAGAAGAGGTTGTGTCCTTCAACTTATACTGGGGCACAAATTGACAGACTGTCTTCCCTCGTTACGGGCAAAATCAATCAATTAGGCTAACCGTAATCCTTTAATAGTACTCCCCCTAATTAGCACTGTTTTAATTATCCCATGGAGGACTTACTTGCAGTCATTTGAAAGGAGGTATAGAGAAAAACACACATTCAATGGAGTGAGATGGTTATGGCACATCGTGGGGTTTAACCAGTGGCAAAATATGATATCCTCATCAATTCTGCCCTGTTTTCATGATTTCATTTTGGGTGTTTTGGGGTGGTTTTTTTTTATGTACCGATGGACTTACCTCTGTGAATGCCTCAATCTCGCCCAGCACCAAAGCCCATTCTGTCTGATCCTCCGAGTCATAGTGGCCCTTATATTCATCAACATTCTTGCTCAGTTCCTGAAACAAAATAGATATCACAGAAGAAGGGAAGGTGAATGAGTTAGATTTTATATCGGCTAGCTCTTGGACAGGTTTGGGAATATTGCTGGCATTATATACAGGGACGTAAGTGACCGACAAAGTCATTTCCTGAAAATCACCGAGGCCAATCAATTTTAGGGATCAGTTTTTAGGGATTTAACAAATAAGATTGAGCAGTTTGAGATACCAGTTTGACATAAAATCCCCCCCCCAAAAAAAAAAAAAAAAAAAATGGGGGAAAATAAAATCATGCCTTTTCGAGAAATCCGAAAAAATCACGCCATTTCTAGAAATCCGTAAATTTACGGAAGTCTTACATCCCTGTATATGGTTTATGTAATGTAGATTTTTAAGGTAATACGTAACATACAAAAATGTTGCAAAACTGCTTCCTGACTAAAATGACGCAAAGGCAAATCTTGTAAAAGAAGACCTTTGACATTTCGATCCAAGAGAGGTCTGGCTAGGATTGAAATGGCAGGCCCTCTACTGTTTAAATGTTTTACGTTTGCAAGGTATCTTTTATATTTTATTGAAACCCAATAAATAATACAGCTACACAAATAAATTGACATCTGAGAATCAGAGCCCAAAAAACGTACACTTGTACCAGGGTTCGAAATTCATTGCCAGTGGGGCAATGCCATTTTGACCTTTACGAAGTCAAATTTTTAGGGGGCAGGAAGGCCATTAGCATGGGCACAAATGCCCAAAACAAAAATACCGGTAAGTGAAGGGCACGAAGGCCAAAAGATGTTTGTAACCACGTTGCAAACTCCCATTCATTCTATTCACGCAGTTAAACAAACAAATCAGGTTTAATACAGAACACTACAAGGTGATGTACAAAAATGTTACAAACTGCTACAACTTAAAACTGATGCTTGTTTATTTACTTATTTATTTTTAGGGATTTGTTTTTAGCCATCTTGAGGGCACAGCGGCCAAAATTTGAAAGGGCGCAGTCAATTTTTTTTTTTTTTTTCGACAGCCCTTCCACAGCCAGTGGAAGGGCTGTCGTGGCTGTCGTGACTTGTGTGAATGATAAACCCCGGGTAAAAATCGGCATACAGCATGACAATGGTAAACTGACAGGCCAAGCATAGTTAATAACACTCAAGGCCCAACATCAGTGCTGAAATCATGAATTCATATACATACACACATGTATGGATATGTCTATTTTGGTTCAATTGAATGTTCAATCCTATCCTGTGTTCAACAACCACAAGCTTATTCGATTAGCGCGGTGTCATCACAGAGACAGACACAAGAGGGGAGCACATTTATCTCTCAAGTACGTGTGTAATTGGTCAGAGGTAGGAACAACATGAGCACGGGGGGGGGGGGGTGGTTGTCAAAAGCAGACAGCGCAGCAATCACGGCGATCCGTGGCTGCCGTATTACCGTATGCTCCGCTGCACAATGTTTTCCGTACTAACACAATCCCTGCCCGTCGCTGAACATTAAAACATTGTCTTTGCCATTCTGATCACTGACCGACAGGGCATGGAGAGGGAGAAAACTCCCGCGCAAGTTTCGAGATAGGCCTCAATCACCGCAACGCCCGGTGACCAACAGGTAATACAAGCAGCACAGCTGAAGCGTAATCCTCGTGACAGCTGAATTTACCAACCCCGACCTCCCACCTCCCTCCCCCATGGGCTTCACCAGCCTAAGCCACCAGCACCACTATTTAGTGTGTAGCCTTAGCTGCCCCAAAGGCCAAACCCAACAAGCCTTCATCCCCCCCCCCCCTCCTTCCCTCATACTGCCAGTCCAAGAGAACTCCACCAGTGTTAATTTCCATCCGTGTCTGCGCTGCTGTTTTCACAGTAAACAATCGGCCCGTGAGCGCGCGGGGAGAAAAATGCGGCGGGGAAACCCACTCTGCACCAAACACGCTCCAGAAACGGGGGGAAAAAAGTAACCGGCGGACCAAACTTGAGGGGGGAAAACGGAACACGCACCCCGACACGCGGAATTAAGTAGGCGGGGAGGGGAGAGGGTAATATTGATAGCGCCCCTTTACTCCTGTGTGTGTGTGCGCGTGCCTTTGTCCACCGGTGAGTAATCAGAAAGGGTGCCTGGCTGAGCGTGATTAGTTCAGACTCGCTCCGGCCTCCCTCTCCCCCCCCCCCCTTCCCCTCTTCCTCAGATTCGGGCCAGGCTGACGACGCACGAGAGAGACCCAAAGCCATTCCGGACTCGCCGTCTTGGGTGTGACTTGGTTCAGAGCACCACAATTTAGAGACGGGGCACTGGCTGGAGTATTGCATTACAAACGGCTACATGGCGGGTCCGAGAAATCCAGGTCAGCGGCGATGAGGGGAAGTCCTGTATTACACTTTACGACACCCCTGATACTGTACCTCGGACACCTTCATTATGTAAAGAGGAATCTTCCCAAAAAAGTACTTCAAGATAATTCACGATAAGGTCTAATTCATCAAAACCAATAAATAAACATGGTTGGTGACAATAGTTTATAAGATTTTATACAGTATTAATACTAAGTTTGCGGTGACACCATGTAAATTCTCTTTTGTGAGTAAGTGTGGTTCTGAAAAGAACCGGAGGACATTTCGAACAGTATACTCTGTTCATGTTCAGGAGATTTTATACACATTTTACTCACAAAACTGCAAAATGTCACCATGAAAAATAAATAACAAAAGTGGTTTTAAATTGAATGGCAGTGGCTAAATCTTATGCAACTGGAATAGGTTTAATGATTTTGTTATATGGCAATGAAATGTTTGTGGTATCATGTACATGTGCACCTACAATTTTGTGATTCCTTTGCCAAATTTTTTGCAGAATGATAAGGCTGAGACTGATAACAGTGTGTGGATCAAGATTTCAATGCCATTTGACTACCACGTTTCCATCTGCTAAGGCAAGTAACAAAATAAATTTACCCCTTTCTGACCTTGGCTAGACCAAGGCGGCTAGACCAACACATTCCAGTCAAAATCAAACATGTCAACCGTAAAACAAGATTCTTATATAAGTACGGTAAACTTTTTTTCCATTAGATTGAGTGAGTAGACATACATGTAAATTATGTATGTGCAGTGTGTACAGTATATTTACTGTCTACCGCCTGTACCAATACTTACTACAAGTACTCCACTGGTAGCCCTATCTGTATGTGACTCTCAGCCCCAAGGTCAGTGTGTCTGTGATGATGTCGAGACCTAAGAGTTGGATTGGACCCACACATTGGTCGGTTCATGCTTGGTTAGATGCATTCAATATCGCTGTATGTCTGCCAATGACTTCTGCCATGGTTTGCTATCTCAAGGCCAGGCCAGTCAATTTCAAAGACCTTCATCTCTAGGCAGACAGGGATATACTCTACGCTGTGTTACTTAGCAATTTGTAATTCCGACTACTATGTACGTGCAGATGAATGTTTATGCATAACACTAGATATAACATAATGGAGATGCACTGCAGACTACCGGTATTAAGCAACACATTTTTTTAAAATTTAGTGGGCCTGACGTTTCGATCCTAGCAGGACCTTTCTCAGGACCTTTTTAGCTCTGCCTTTGAGAAAGGTCCTGCTAGGATCGAAACGTCAGGCCCACTAATTTTAAGATTTGCATTTTGGTAATTTTAGTCAGTAAGCGGTTTGTAACATTTTTGTACATGTATATCACCAACACATTTTTTACTAAGTGAAACTGTAGGCCTATGCCTCGTAGCTACAGTGTATTTGAAATTTTGGCCCTATACAACATTGGTAAGGGTCAAAAGAGTACCACCGTTTGTGCCATAAAATCAATACCTGTGAAGGTTTTAGCTCAAATGGTAATCTGAGAGAGTAGAAAAATGCAAAAAAAAAATCATGGTTTACGTACCAGCCTGTAGTGTAGTGTAAGAAATAGTTTATTACTCATGAGTGATAAACTATTTGTCAATGTTTGAGTGAAGATTTCTCAAAAAGTACTGCATCCCAGACCGTAAGATTTCAACATAAGGATTCTATCATGACCATCTTACAAACTGTGTAAATTAGAAGGAAATCTGTGGACATCGATGTTTCCCAATTTTCCCAATGTTGTATTGGGCCTCTAAAGTTATTATCGAGTAGATGCATTGAACACTATTTACCGGTACTTCCAGTCCTATTTGAGCCTTGCAGCCCATTCAAAAACCAATGCTATCTAAAGCCGTGTCCGCATTGGACTTATTTTTTACCGAGCCTGTGGATAACATTCCAATGGGTAAATCTTCCCGGCGTCCGCACTTGGACTTTTCGACTCGGGTAAACTAACCGAGACGATGGGTAAAACTAACCGACTCATGTACATGTGCATGTACTGTAGGTACACAAACACGTTGTTACCCTGCGCCCGCACGAGTCTTGCATACAGTAACGTAACGTGCGGGGCGCCAGATGTGGATTTTTACCGAGTCGTTTACCGAGACGTCGTGTCCGGATTGGACTTATCGACTCGGTTAAACTGACCTGGTCAATTTAACCGGGCAGAAGTTGGTCGGTTAGACTACCCACTGGAGTCGGGTAAGTTACCTGGGAGGAAAACTTCCTGGGCTGTCCGCACTGGACTTAAAATGGTCAATTTACCCATTTGCTCGGTTAGTTTACCCATTTTAAGTCCAGTGCGGACGCGGCTTAATAATCAGTGAAATGCATACCGTAACTAACTTCATACGGTATGAGATAATGCTCCCTGTAATCAAGGGCCGGTGAACTCATTATGCTAATCATTTCGGGGCCATCCTGTGATGGCATGAGCAGATGTTATGCCACACACTAAAGTATAGGCATTTTCAATGGTGGTGACAGCTAGACGAAGGGTACATCATGCACTAAGTACCTGTAAATACATGTACAATATTAGAGTTTCCATGAAGAGACAAAATTTGCCACTCATCACCACATGGAGGTCCTCTTTTCGTTCAAACCCCCCCCCCAAAAAAAAATTAAAAAAAATAAAAAATAGAGACCTGACATTTCCAATTCTAGCAGGACCTTTCTCGAAGACAGAAATGTCCGGCCCCTCGACATTCCTGAGATTTGCAGTGTGGACATTTCAGTCAATCGGCAACTCGCAAACATTTCCGCATTTCACTTCATTCATTAAAATGTTTGATGAAATCAGCGCTTGGTGATCTCGGCGCTTTGGGTGGTTCTGTCCGTGGGTGGGATTTTGGGAAAGGAACTTTTCATTTTCGAGGTGTGGATGCTTGGAATAAATTGCCAGCAACGTTGAAACATCACATTCCAACAAGTTTAAACACCTTTAAGAATCACCTCACTGAAATAAATTTTATATGGGCAGTGTGGTATATGCTTTTATATTTTTAAAGCTAAAGAGTTTTCTTAGCACTTTTCATCCCTTTTCTAATCAAGCCATCTGTATTTATGTGTTTAATTTCCCTATATTTTGATGTTTTTTTGTATATTACTTTAATTTTAATTGTTCACTGGGTCTCATGGGAGGACATTTTTTGTTCAACTCAGGAATGTGTTCCCCAGTATAAATAATAAATAAATAAAATAAATATCCATTCTGTGCTTTTCTAATTAGGTAGAGGATAGATGGGAATGCATTTTGTTGGCAAGACGAGGCCACGAGACATACAACTCCTGATGGAATGTTCACTGCCATTCTCTCCAAAATACCGCAAATGCCGCAAATATTTGAATTGCAATTCAATAAACGTGATTATTAGTGGGATTTGAATCGCGATTGGGACTCAACTGTTATTCAATCATTTCCTCTTTTTTTTTTGCTACGCGATGCATGAGGGAATGCTCCACTGAATCGCACCAGTGTTTTCTTTAAATCCCACAATGCACTGCAAGACAGGAAGTGCTCTCAGCATGGACCACCCTCAAGGACACACGAACCATTCGACCATAATTGCTTAACACAACCATTTTTTTTTTGCATCGCGATTATTTGGCGCGTGTGTGGACGCGATCAAAAAAAAATAAAACCCCGGTTTCTGCAATCGCGATTTGAAATCGCGATTACTTGCACAGCGGGTAGCGGCCCTACAGCAGAGACAGAGCGCCCCAATCCTTCAGCATCAATCCCCGCCAACTTCATGCCTACCACATGTTCCCTCAATGCCACAGCCTCCCGCACTCCTTCCCCCGGGGGGCATTCCCTGCAAGGCACGAGAGTACTGGGGCTGAGTGATCTCACCCAGAGGGAGCGAGGACTGCGCATTGCCCCCGTGTAGGACGTTTCCTTTCAATTACTGGTAATGCATCACTGTCGCGGCCTTACCTTTCTCAGCTCCTTGACGTGGTCCAGCTTCCTCAGCAGTAAGCAGACCACGATAAGTCGGGCGTAGTAACGCAATTTCTTCACCATCAGCTCGGGCCTGCACAGAGAGAAGGAACAACCCGAAGGAGAAGAGAAAAATTGAGAGGGCTTGACATTCTGATCTTGGCAGAACCTTTCCAAAAAGGCATTCATTTAAGACAGTAAACAGTCTGCCAAAATCATCTCACCCACACACTCTATCTATCCCAAGGAGTAGAATGGAAAAAAGATATCAGAACAGCTTCTTCCGTCGTTCTGCCTCCATCTGGAATTCCCTTCCTGGTTCTTGCTTTCCCCCTGCCTACGATCTTGCCCTTTTTAAAAGGAATGTTAATTCCCATCTCCAGCCTTCCTAAGTCCCTCTCTATCTCCTTCTTTCTCCAGCCCTTAACCTTGAGTGGCTTTTCAGCCTTGTTTTGGGCGATTTTGCAAAAAATCTTTGTATCAATAGGACATTTGAAATTTATGTGAATAGCATACACAAAACATGGTTGTGCACTTAAACCTACATGTGCATGTACCATGGTGTGTGCTTGGGTCAGCTTCAACTCTTTTGGGAAAGTGGGTTACTGATGAAATTACCAATCTGCATGTATAACAAGGTAAAGTCCCACCCCCTGTATTCCAAAATGTGTATTCGGCTATTCCTGTGACTGTAAGTTTTTTTCCCTCCTTTTTGCCAGCATGCATGGACCGTGTTTACTGCACACAGCATGCACTACATGTAGCCTTATGCAAGTCCAACAGCAAATAGAATAGGCTTACGATTACCGGTAGTTATTTTTTCAATTAATAAGACTTTAGGTTATGCATGGTGGAAGTACATGTACATGTACTAATTATAAGGAGGTTTGCGATGACACCATTTACAGGGTTGCGCTTTTGTGAGTGAGTGTGGTTCTGAAACGAACTGGGGAGTTTCCACTTGAACAGTTTCGAACAGTGTGCTCTGTTGGTCTTCGGGTCTTTCTCCTGAAGACGAACAGAGTTCACTGTTTGAAACGTCGAGTGAAACTCTCCGGTTCTTTTCAGAACCACACTCACTCACAAAAGAGCAACTCTTTACACGGTGTCATCGCAAACCTCCTCATAATTTGTTCTCGTTCAAATCAGAAAATTTGAGGAAATACATGTAGCAAAGAAAATATGACTGGATCGGGACTTGAACCCAAGACTTCTGCCTTAGCATACCGGCACTTAAAGTCAAAGCACTTATGCATCCCAGTCAGTTTTCCAATCCATTGTTTATTTGTTTGAGAAAAAAAGGGCAGACAACTTGAAGATAATTTACAGTGGGTTTTAATGGTTCCAGACATGTGGCATGTTTACAAGGAATCTCTCCTGTGCCCGAAAGCAATGTTCAAGTAATCAAATACTGCTCAAGTGTGAACTGGTGATGGTATCACATGTGGCGAAGTCTTCAGACTTGGGGTATTACATTCAACTTCAAGTGCCTGGGCTCTGTCTGCAACCCTGGCCACTAGATTTCTTGTCTAATACATATGAAATGAACACACACACACTCATTTGTGTATCCTTGTAGAGAATTGCTTTTTTCTTGTGCACTATACATGTACAACCGAACGAGAAACGATGTTTTAAAAATGCTCCCATTTCAGCCATATTCACTTTCCTGGGTAGAAATTCGAACTGTATGTCCCTTACATTATAACATTTCAATTTGTGACAGATTCTTACCTATTAAAATTTTCCTTTTTTGATTTTTTTCCAAATACCAGTTTCGTGAAAATCTTGTGGAGACCTATACACCTTTACAATTTCCCTGTGGAGACCTACAATGTACATGTACCATATTCAACCTATGGGACTAGATCTCCACAAGGCACTCGATTCGCACCCAATGTACTTGACAGTGAATTATGTTGGTGGCCATGAATTCGGAAAAATCGGGTAATTGTTTTGTAAATTAAGCATCAAATTTCATGTAGATTGTCCTTTTAATAAAGTCATACGCATACGCCCTTCAGAATCTTGCGAATCATTGTTAGGATGAATTTGGGTTGGCTTAGGAAAAATCAAGCTCCACATAATAATTAGGTTAATGTCTTGGTCCCTACATATACATCTACGCCTCCTTCGGACGCATGCAATGCGAAAAGGCGGACTGAGAAATGATGGCCCTACATTAACATGTAGTTACGATGCCACAGCCGTGGGTTGTTGGAAATCTCACTGGACCAGTCTATTCTCTGACCTGACACACAGTGGGATGGATTAATGATTAAAGGATAATTCCCCAGGACTGCAAAGCAAATTCTGTCCTTTAAAGTTTTGGCCTCAAGTCATGAGTCAATAGTCAATAGTAATCAAAATGTTCATGCATCCATGCTTATGATGGCTATATGGATTACTCTCCGTGAAAGGGTGCGAGGGACACAGCCAGAAGGTAAAGTAATACTGTTGCAAATAATTTGTCATCCATGTATGTAGGTACCAAGAAGCGTGGATCTCACAAGAGGCTTCACAGTCAGATTAATCTATTTGGAATAAAATCAAACAACTGCAATACATAGAATGGAAAGATACTGTAATTGCGCAGGAGGTTTAAAGATTTGTTTGTACTCGTATTACCAGAATGACCTTAACCCTTCTGCACAGAATCCTCTTTCTGTGGGATTCTGCTCATCCCGACAATACCGCATGCTGCATTTGAAAGATGTCTTAAAAAATGAATATAAAAAAAATAGAAAAGAAAATAAGAACTCTCTTTGTTTATCAGTAAGCGGCTTGATATAAGAAGGTGGGTCCTGTGAAAATTCCTTGTGGATTATTTCCATTTGAAAAAAAAAACCAGTAAATTTTTAGGAATATTGCATCCGAAGACCTTGATGTTGGCTTACTGAATTAGGACTTAGCCACGTTAGATTTTCTAGAAAGACAAAAAACAATGATTTCCCAGTAACATTTTCTAGTCTGGAATGAAATCCTCGAACCTGTTTTGTGAACGGGTAAAAAATGTATTAATTTGTATCAACCACTGTGTATACAATAAACATGGATATGATCTCCACCGTCGTCCGTCGGGGAACGGCGTAGAAAAGGTCACAATTGACTTCAGGCCTACATCACAAAGAGGGCATGAAACTACAAGGCAAGCAGTTGAACCCGAAAAAAATTGACTGTCAAATGAAGTGACAAAGCCAAGAGGGATGTTGCTGAAGCTGACCCATGTTTCTTTCTATGAATGCTAACGTCCCTGCTGGGCCACAAAAACTGTATACATGGTATAGGCCTACATGTATTCACATTGTAGTGTGACGGAATTATTCAATATGTGACGCCCTTTGATATAATGAGGCGCTTTTCGCAAAGAGCGACTGGAATTTTTGTTTTGTGGGGATGAACAAACCAACTGAAAATCTATTTTCCAATGTGGTTTATTTTGCTTCATTAGTGTACATATTGTCCTACTTGCTGATTGGAAACATAATCTTAATCTAAAACTTGAAATAAAAGAAGGCTTCGTGGTACAAATCCCTGATTATGATTTTACCAAATGGGACTGATTTTTGCAGAGCCCATCACATACATATAAATATGTCTATTTTTCTTCTGTATTTGGGGGTTATTTCAGCAGAAAAGGACAACAAATAAACACTTGTTTGTATTCATTTTTATGTATTAATGCTTTTGCCAGTTTTTATTGTTTTGTATTAATGCTTTTAGCGGCTTAGTGAATACTGCATGTGTCCAAAAACCATCTTTATAATTTTATATTTTGCTGTTTATCAATATCTGTGCTCTTATGAATGTGATTTTCACTTCACAGTCATGTGTGTTACGGTATGCAAATTGTTTCAAAATTACAAATTGTTATAACAAACTGACAACGTATACAACATTTGGTCAGCAGTTCCCACAAAACATGTACATGTGTACTACTATTACCTATCACAACATCCTCCCAAATCTTTATCCATTTTATGATCTTGCTCGATTAGTTTTTCATCGTTCCGCAAACCGGCAGGAACCGGTGAAACGGATATAAACGGATGCCGCAGCGCACATTCTTAAGTTGCCTGATGAAGGTTAGCAGTTCCAGCAACCGAAACGTCGCCACCAGCAACGATACATCGCGTGACTTTGATCACTTTTCTCCTTCCTTTACCACTGTGATGAACAAACCCTTTAATTTCTATTTTTTTTTTCATCATTGGAAGTCTTAGAGGTTAGGTGTAATATATACTGTAGTCTGCTACCTGTATAAGCTTCTAGTAAAAATGACAATGCCACTTGTTAACATTGCCTTCTGAAATATTCAATAGCTTCACTCAAGTTGTACTCACACCAAATTTCATATAAAGGATAAACGTGTTCATGAACTACTGCAGTCACATCAAATTTGAGGCCAGTTTCAGCTTTAACTATACAAAGACGTAGGCGCTATAAGCTTGTGGCTTTAAATGCTACCCACTCAACCTTTCTCTTCTCCAGTCATCATCGAAGATAGGCCCATTGCAGTCCACGATGAATAAATATCTCCCAGAGGGAAATGTATATGAAACTTCAACGAGGGAGAAAAAAAAACACCAAGTTTACTTGGCTGTACAAGGATTGATTCAAATTCAATAAGATATCTCAACTTTCCTCAAATCACATTTTTTTGGTTTAAGAGATTTTGCAATTTCTTGTGCAGCCGACTGACTTGAATAAGCCTGTAGCAAGGGAGAAAAAAGGGGTGTAATTGGACACTGGTAGCGGGTCTCTAGTGGGTACCTATAAGAGCTGCCCCTAGCGGCACATGGGTCAATATTTATGCAACATTATCCTCCAACAAGGCCCCTGGGTTTCTCCTCTCTCTTTTTTACCCGGAGATTTGAATAAAGGTGCGATGCTCCTCTAATTTAGGGTTACGGCCGATTAAGGGATGTTGTCTGCACGCATGTGAGCATGGGGAGTGGTTTAATGAGGA
This sequence comes from Luidia sarsii, assembly GCA_949987565.1. NCBI lineage: Eukaryota > Metazoa > Echinodermata > Asteroidea > Paxillosida > Luidiidae > Luidia > Luidia sarsii. The sequence goes on along the minus strand of OX465111.1, from coordinate 18,534,533 downwards.
TGAAATCTAGCCGGATATCTGAGACTTTCATTGGGAGGTATAAGATGATGTTTCGTCCAGAACCTTGGCGACTACTTTCTCCTTCCATCACAACACCAGACGACTGATAATCTAATCATTCCCATTTTTTTTTTTACATGTACAGGTAAGGGATGATATCCACACACATATTCAAACATGTCAAATACACATGGAAATGTCACAGACACTGTCTCATCAGTGGTCTAATCTTGATGTGGAAAAGCCACAAATACGTGATATATTTTCATGGAATTCAACTTCAAAACACAAATCAAATATAACGTACCGGTTTTCATAAGTTAGCACAAGTCTGGCTAGGGATGTGTACAAACTCACTGGGTAGGAAAAATGTGCATGGTGTGCTGTTTAATTTGTTCTTTGAATGAAAATGTTTCAGAGAGTGGTTCTAACACAGTGACGGAATGCATCAAATCATGCCATCCATTATGATGAAGGTACAATGTAGGTCCCTTATCCTTCGTCTTGTTGCTCCTTGTGTTGCAATTTTTTTTTCTCATAGAGAGATCTGCTTTCTGAGGGAAAATTGCTTTGCACTTTCACAAACCCATTTGAATGCTTGCATTACACTATAGCGCTGAGTGGATGTCTCAAAATGGCCCTGTGTGTTGATGTACTGTGCGGTCCATTCCCTGCACTCTCCTTCCCCCATCATGGAGCTTCCATCAGTGTATTAGTGTGCCCGCGCAGGAAACAGATGGGTATCGACAGTGGGGGTATTCATTGCATGGACCAAATCGAAAATGCGCATTAGCGGGCCGGGAGATGTATCGGCTCGGGTTGAAACCAAACGCAGACACCGATACATGCACGGCAAACACAGGCCCCTTTATTCGCGGCGTTCATCCCCGTCTAATTCACCGGCGCCCATCATCACCACCCGGGTCCTCGCCTGCCTGCCCCGCACCCGACATCGGTGCCTTTTTGGAAAATTTGATTGTGCACATTACCGGCTGTCTGGACGCAACTCTGGCAATCCATAACCATTAGGCAGGCACACAGACAGGGATACCTGCCGGTGTGTGGGATGGGTAGGGAGGGGAGGGGAGGGTAGAGTGGGGATGGGGAGGGTAGAGTAGAGTAGGGGGGAGTTTTCAGCCAACCGGACATCGGAATGGGTGGGGGGGGGGTGGGGACCGCAAGAGTGTCCTGGCGTCACCACTGCAGACAAGCCTGTCCCAAACTGGAGCCGGCTGCGCGCAAATTTGATCGCGTAAACTATTGACTCTTGGGAAGGGGAGATCGGACCCGGCCTCTTCCCCTCCCCGACCGGCTCCGCGCTCAACTCCTATTGACATGGACTTTCATGAGGCTTTCACTCTTCAATTTAAGTGAGCAGGGATGGCGGAAAGGGGACGGATATAACCCTCCCTCCTCCCTCCCTCCTCCCTCCTCCCTCCTCCCCACCCAAAGCCAAGAATGTTGAGAAAAAGAGGGAAAGGCTAAGAAAATATTGAACTCCAAAGTAATCATTTGGAGCGAGGGGCAGAGCCAATGGAGGCTTGTGCCAATCACAGTTGAAATCCGAACCCGTTCGCAGTCATATTGATCACCGTCCTCCATCGATTCTTATGTAATTTTACTCTGGCCAACATGGAAGCTTCACCACGGGCTGCCTTCAGTTTCCTCCATGCCAAAACCTCTTTTTGTTGACAGAAACTTGATGCACAAACCCCGAACAGAATGCTTCCCTTTCTTCAATGCTGTTTTCTTTGAGAGTGACAGCCTGTGGGCAGCAAACTCAATCACATCTGTACAAATAAAGGTTGCGTTAAATTAAATATTGGTGCATTGTTGCCCGTGTGGGCATGGACAATTGCCAAATCACTGCATAGTCCACCAGACGGTGCTTGACCCACATAACTGCTACACTGTACACCGAGTACAATCGTAAAAGTCATGTATTTTTCATCTTGTTTGAGCACTCCCAATGCAATCTATACTGTGCAAATTCTTCCCATTCTAATTCTTCTCGTTGCACCTAATGAGGAACTTGCTTCTACGAATGCTCATGCCCTTTTCCACAACTTGTTAGTCTTTAAGTGCTACAATGTACATGTATCCTGAGGTTGTTGGCTTTTCTCGCTGCTAAAGCAGCTGACACAGTCTCAGTGTTTGTTCTGATTTCCCCCCCCCCAAGTTACTTCTTCTTCTTCTTCATCTTGTGCCAAAAGCACTATGGTGTTTTATGGTAGACAAAGCGCTATGGCGTTCTAAGCGGATGATCCACTTATTATCCCTTATCTTGTGGAGGTGTCCACTGCACCTTTTGAATGACCCATACAAATGCAACATCAGCCCAAAGACAAATCACAGCTTAGGAGGGAAACAAAAATATCACTCTCAGATCAGATTGACCTGGTTGGTCCCTAGCATGAAATTGTAAATCAATATGGAAATGTACACAGCTCTTCAATTTTGAAATTAATATCCAGCACAGTCTCTGCATCAACCAAATCTGTCTGTTGCATGTCACTTAGTGTCAATGACAGAGAGAAAGGTCACGGCATTCATCGCATCAATTTGAGAAAAATTCACCCCGATAAAGACTTAATAAGTCCCCCACCTTGGGGATCTTGGCTCCCTGCTATTATCTGTTTTCTGACTTTTTTTCTTCTTCCTCAATTGGGCCAATGGAGAAAGGCGTTTGCAGCAATAGGTAGGTGAATGCACGGCACGTGCGCAGTATAGCCACCGCAAACAGTGGACTCCTTGAGAGACACCTTCCGCGCAAACCGACTGAAAAATAATCCTGACCTAGGACTGTTAAGGAGCAGGTGCTCTCCCCGATAGGAATAATAAGCCCGCCACGCTGGGCAATGATTGATGCTTTCAGTGGGGGAAGGGCCGAGGGGGTCTCTTGGTGGCCTGCGGCCCGCCAATGGAGGCATTATGGTTGCACCTGTTCAACTTCGCCGAGTTCCCAGCCTCTCATCTTTGACAAGTGTGGGGAAGGGGGGAGGGAGGGGTGAGGGGGGCATCTTCACTGTCTATGGGATCAATCTTCCAAGATTCCTTCACTCTGTCTGAACTTTTTCCCCACATCTGGGTTCTTTTATCGATCTTTTTTTGTGTGTGTAAGTCATTGCCTGCATGGTTATGTCTCTGACCCAGTCTGGACTATTTTCATGTGGCTCCCACATTTTTCATGATACCAACCATCAAGTTGAAGAAAACAAATACTAAATACGACTTGGTGGGATATTTCTGTCCTACCTCTGGAATATCTAAATAGTAAATTGATACAAATTATACAATGTGAACATTTTGAAGTGATAAAATGTGAACAATTTAAAAAGATACATGTGTACAATGTGAAAATTTGGAAGTGGTACAGTGAACATGTTCAATGTGAAAATTTGGAAGTGGTACAATGTGAAAATTTGGAAGTGGTACAATGTGAAAATTTGGAAGTGGTACAATGTGAAAATTTGGAAGTGGTACAATGTGAACATTTGGAAGTGGTACAATGTGAACATTTGGAAGTGGCACAATGTGAAAATTTGGAAGTGGTACAATGTGAATTTTTGGAAGTGGTACAATGTGAATTTTTGGAAGTGGTACAATGTGAAAATTTGGAAGTGATACAATGTGAAAATTTGGAAGTGATACAATGTCACTTTAAATTCTAAATGAGATCATGGGATACGTTGATTTTCACAAGTTTCCCATTCAAACCACAACAGGAAAAGATGCTTTGAATGTGATGGTTACAGCATTTTGATGTTTTGTTCAATTATTGTAACAATATCTATTCTTTATCACAATGCTGTCAAGATGATTTGATTGTTGCAAATGGCAATACCTACGGTAACTAGTAGACATGTATTTTTACTTGAAATAAGGTCCCACTTCACCTGACATACCCTTTATGTATCATATGAATCAAATACATGTTCATATACCGTAGATGTAGCTAGGCTTATTATGACATTAACCTCATAAATCCCATACTGGACTACAATGTGACTCTACAGAGCTGTCCCATGTAATTTTCTTTCTGAACCAGGTCACCCATATTGTGCAGAGGGGAGCTTGGGCGCAGGAATCCCATGGCACAATGTGCCTAGTGATTATTGGACAGACAGGTCCCGTTGTCAACCGGGGGAGAAACAAGTTGGCTGGCTTCCGCCCAGGGCTTATCTGTGCTGCTGCAGTGGCCGCGACAGTTAAAGATGGGGCCTCCCCTGTCTCTCTCCATCCCATCCCATCCCATCCCACGGTGCTCTACACTGTCAAGCACAGGGGTGCTAGGCCCATGGGTCAGAAGAAGGCAGCAGCACAGGCTGTATGGATGTGGGTAACCTCCCATCCTTTGGGAGATATGAGTGGTCTCTGTGATTTGCATCCAGAATAGACAGCTGTTATATACTGTAAGTGGAGTCAAAGATAGCCAGATAATATCCGATAGAATACAAAGCTGCATTCAGAAACTATCGTAGACTGATAGCATTGTGCGATCGAGTGGCTTATTACAAAGTTCAATGTTGCTTTCTGTACTGCATGTGCCCATGCTGCAGGCGATCTCACCAAACTCATCATAACTTACGAACCGTGGCAAGACAATGAGCGACGCACAGAAACAAGATAGCCCTAACACAAAATATAATGACTTAAAGTGATATATACAAAAATGATGCAAACTGCTTACAGACTAAAATTACCAAAATGCGAAACTTAAAATTTAGTGGGCCTGACGTTTCGATCCTAGCAGGACCTTTCTCAAAGGCACTCTGCCTTTGAGAAAGGTCCTGCTAGGATCGAAACGTCAGGCCCACTAAATTCTGCCTTTGAGAAAGGTCCTGCTAGGATCGAAACGTCAGGCCCACTAAATTTTGAGACAAAATATAATGGGTTACCGATCGTAAGCTGAGCTATGATGAATCGTAATGCTTTGTGAAAGACACCCCTGATGTGAAGTGTCAGTGCGGCCTTTTATTTTTGTTATCTACTGTCTAGTCGTCAAATACATGTATTAAAAATCCAGCACATGACTTAGCCAAGTGTACACTGACAGCGCGGGGCATTGGGACTAGGAGGAGTAGAGGACTCTGGTTTTTTTGCATAATTTATTGCTGTATTTTCTCAGCAAGGCTAATCCTATTATTCACTATGGATTTAAGCGAAGTGGCGGGCATCAATGCTAATTGGGAAAATAAGAAATGACTGCAGCGTGTGCAAGAGTAATCTACGTATGAGAGAAGGCGTGTATAATGGTGCATTTTCTCATGTGAAAACTTATCTGATGCAGAGACATCAGTCATTTTTTTAATTGTCTATTCCGAGGAACAGTACTGTACACCCAAACAATGTCTGGCAGACCGTTTCGTAATGATATCAAAATAGCATCTGTTTATCTCATCAAAACAAAATGTCACGAAAGGATGGAATATGAGGGACATGCCTACATTTTATGTTAATATGCATTGGAAACTTTTGGATGAGGACGTGTAGGTATGTGCGATAATCCGTACAAATCACAATCCTTCAGGAAGAGGTATCATGGTAAGCAAACAAAATAACAATGTGTGGACTTGAGGTTGTTTCTGAAACGATATTCCTTCTCTGATTCAGAAAAAAAAAATTGATTAAGAAGCCAACTTGAAATATTTGTACCGTCCACTGAAATTCTTACATTATCAATACATGTTAATTCAAATTTTGATATCAAACTACAAAATCAGACAGAAAACAGATACAGACATATTGTTAGTTCGGGCAGTTATGACATGTACATGTAGATCTGAAATCTATATCACTGTACAGCAATTTTGAAAACCAAGAATCCTTTGCAGGAAGTTAAAGGTGGCTCCTTTAAGAAACCAGAAGACTGAGAAAGTCCTGAAGGTGTCCGACCACCAGGCTGAGGCTGAGCGCATTTCCGCCTGTCACTGTCAACGGCAGCCTCATCTCACCACCGTGTACAAGAAGATGCGCATGTACACCCCCTTATTGTATTTCATGCATGACATTCACCACAGTTGACCAGATGCGCGCATCTAGGCACGGCAGACATCGGCCCTGACACCTAGATATAATGGCCAGCGATGGGGGGGCCCCCCCCACCGTTCACACCGTCCAAATACATGTAGGGCACACGTACGCCAGAGAAGTTATTAGTTTATGTAGCCCCAGAAGTGACTGGTGCGCTGGGCGCATACGCATCCTCACTCAAGACGAGTTGACATTTCTCATCCAAAATTTGTCCCGAGGTTGGCGGCCTGCGGACGGCTGTTTAATAATAATGGTTCGAGTACTTCTCCTGTGCGTCTGACTCATCAAGTTGACTTCTTGTGTCATGGCAGCGTTTTTGAACATCTCGTGAGTGCATGTAATGTACATGAGCTTTGCTGAAATGGACTTGACTATGGAGTCAAATATTTTCTCTCTTCACGGTACAGACATTACAAGTCCCGTCCCCTGCAGATGCGCATGTTTTTGTACTTGGAAGTCAAAGTATACATGCCCGTAAAAACGAGTGAAACAGGAAAACAACTTTATTTATCTCACAAGTAGTTGTGTGTTTGATATATTTAAAGAGATGTCTGAGAAATTGCATGTGACAGCATGTCTAATCAAAATCTTTCATAAAATGTAGGGGGCCTGAGGTTCCAATCCTAAGTAGAACCTTTCTCAAGGGCAGAATGATTCTACATTTGAGAGAGGTTTGGCTAGCATAGGTACATGTAAGATAAAAAAAAAATCAAATCCTCATTTTGTTAAATTGAATCAGTAAGCAGTTTTCAATATTTTTGTATATCACTTTAAACAAAGATTTCTTTTTCTTTTTTTGGACCATTTTGGAAAATCTTGAAAAATCCAAACTGCCGATGAACAATTTGGTACTAAGCGTATCCATCTCCTTTAACATTCCGGCTTTGTAAAGCAAAAAAAATCTGAGGGGGATAAATCTTGACGCCTCAGACGAGAGGCGGGCGTGGAGCGTGAGCTGCATGCGTTAAACTGGTGAACATGGTGAAGAGACAAACTTGGCAGTCTGGACACGTCCGGGCCGCCCAAGTCCGTATTGTGATTGGTCCCAGTGCCAGGAGCGGGGCAAGCAAAACACCTGACTCTGGCCCCCCCACCCCCCCCACCCCCCCCCCCCCCCCCCAACAGACAGAGCCAAAACTTTCCTCCAGAGCGGGCGGGCGCGTCGACATCTCAGCCCCCCTTCCGACAGGAAATTCCTCCTCGCCGGCCTGTCTCCAAATTGGCAGGAAAAACCCATCAAAGAAGGATGGAGATTCCCTCGCGGTGATTCTCTCGGGGAGATTTGAGGTTCTCTCTTGATAATCGGGAGAGGAAACTCGTCTCTCTGACAGTGACACCAACGGAACACAATCTGAATACCATGCTGGTTTAGGGGAGTGTACACAGCCGCTGAAACTTTTAGAACCATCAAATTTTTAAATCAAGTGCAGAAGAGCACTTTCTTTTCTTTTCTGTTGATGCAAACAATTTCTGGATTTTGTTTTTTCTTTCTGGAAAGGTGGATGATCGGGAAAGGAAATTCTCCTCTCTACCACCAAAGGAAAACAACCTGAATACCATGCTGGTTTAGGGGAGTAGACAGTTGCAGAAACTTTTAGAACTATCAAATTTTAAATTAACTGCAGTAGTTAAACTCTCTTCTTTTCTGTTGATGCAAACAATTTCTGGATTTTATGTTTTCTTTCTGGAAAGGTGGATGATCGGGAAAGGAATTTCTCCTCTGTGCCACCAAAGGAAAACAACCTGAATACCATGCTGGTTTAGGGGAGTAGACAGTTGCAGAAACTTTTAGAACTATCAAATTTTAAATTAACTGCAGTAGTTAACTCTCTTCTTTTCTGTTGATGCAAACAATTTCTGGATTTTATTTTTTCTTTCTGGAAAGGTGGATGATCGGGAAAGGAAATTCTCCTCTCTTTCACTAAAGAAAAAACCTGAATACCATGCTGATTTAGGAGAGTATAGACAGCCACTTTTAGAACAATATTTTTTTTTTAATCAAGCACTTTCTTTTTGTTTCTGTTGATGCAAACAATACAAAAAAATTGTGGATTTTCATTTTTCTTTCTGGAAAGATGGATAATTGGGAAAGGAAACTCTTTTCTCTGCCACCAACAAAATACAATCTGAATTCCATGCTAGTTTAGGGGAGCATAGACAGCCGCTGAAACCATTAGAACCATCAAATTTTAAAATCAAGAGCAGTAGTGCACTTTCTTTTTTGTTTCTGTTGATACAAACAATGCAAACGATTTCTGGATTTTCATTTTCCTTCTGGAAAGATGGATTATCTGGTAAGGAAACTGTCCTTTCTGAAACCAATAAAACAATCTCTGAATACCATGCTGGATTAGGGGAGTCAACAGCCACTGATACTTTTAGACCCATCAAATTCTGAAATAAAGTGCGTTGTCTTTTCTTTTCTGTAGATGCAAACAAGGCAAATAGTTTCCGGATTTAAATTTTTCTTTCTTGAAAGTGATGGCTCCCCTCAAAGATGAATCTTTCAAATACAATAAAATAATTGCACACTGCATCTAATGTGTGTATATCTAGTGCTGTGCCATTATACATAGACAAGTGCAATGCCCATACATGTACATAGATTGCGCTGCACTAAACAAAATCACCCCCTTCCAGTACGTCCCAAGGATGTAAGCTATCTCTCTCTCCCCATCTCCGAGGGCCGAAGGAAGGCATGAACCTATATTTTATTTACGTCCTGGTGAGTGGTGACTGGGGAGGACTATATATAATTGACATGGCAACTGAGCTGGAAGCAATGACGATAAGTCCTGGCTTTGGGAAGATGTTTTGTTGCTGGGTTGTAGCTTTTCCCCCCATCTGTCCAGTCCATCCCAATCTTTCTGCATCTCAATCTTTCATTCTCTTACAGCCTTGTCCTGGCTTCTCCATTCTGATCATGTCTAGTGCTCTTTTGTGTAACATTGATGTCTCTTGGGCTTTACAGATGCTCATTTTAATGTACCGGGTATAATGTCCACTATGGCCGACTAAGACTTAGCTTTTTACTGCAATTTAAAGCAATGAATATTTCTGTTTTCAATGAATATGTATGCATTTCCAACAATCTTAAACAAAAAAACAGATGGCATTCACATATTTGTTTGATTCATAGAAAAATGAAAGTATGAGTTTAGGGATATCCAATTATCCATATTGCTTTACTGCAATACATTGTACGTCCGTTAGCATGACTATTTGTGCACGGTCTACAGTGCATTGAGAATTTTTTTTTGTGATAGCCTAAAGTGGACTGACCTGTCCAGGAAGAAATATGAATGCCCTCATCCATAACAAATCAAATCACATTTACTTATCTTCTCATCGGAAACTGATGAAAGAGGATGAAAACACAATGAGCTTCGACTGCTAAACTGGGACACAAACCCACATTTCAATTTTTTTAGGGTACGAGGCCGCTGGACTGATGCCAAAAAATGACCCAGATGAAAGACGGCGAGTGTCCGAAATGTCACGAGCAAAGGGTCCTGGAATGGAAGCAATTACAGGGCAATGCATTTGGGTTTCTGGAGCGGTGGGGTTTGGAAGCGTCTGTGCAAATACGGCTCACTTTGGGGCGTCTTGAGTTTCGCCCAGCGTACACACTTTGGCAAAAGGATGAAGCATCCTATCAACCTCTGGGGTTTAGCTAAGAGATCCTCTTTCTCCCGGCGATCAGAGGGGGATATATTTTGGCTTTTAGGGAGATTTTTTTTTTTTAATAAGCATGATGACTGGTCGATAGATAAATGCCTAATGCAATGATAAAGTTGAAGCGGGGATCCATGGGGATTTTTTTTTTTAGGCTTTGGGGGAGGAATCGTGATGAAAGATGATTGGCTGGAAATATCCACCTGTAGCGGCCTACGCTCAAGTGCTCTCCCTCAGAGCGATGGAAAGAAATTTGCCAGCTTGTGCGAACAAATTTGACAAGGCTGTGAAATCAGGCCAGAATGATACCTGACCATTTGAAGTTTACAGTGAAACAATGAAAGAATGTCTCATTTAATCTAAGCAGTTCTAATTTAAACAAAATGAAACCCAAAATATGCCCATTTTTCCAGCAGCCACTAGTTTTTTGTACATCACTAGAAACACTTAAAACCATAAATACTCCTAGAAGACTTAAATCCTGGGTATTTGAATCTGATATCTTGCGTCGACAGAAGAATAAAGAAGGGGGGTTAGCAAGCACTTATCCATGTGTGCGTCCATTTATTGTGCAGGCTTTCAGACCAGCGAGTGATGATGTTTGAGGGATGAAAAAAAAAGATAAATCGGACTGAGCTGCTTTCTACATTCCTCCATGCCATTCCAAGGCCCCACTCAGCTCACTCTTAAGTTATTGGTTCGTAGGGCTACGCTCACTCTTGACTGAGGGGGCAGCACCAACATTCTTGGGCATGCATGCATGCGCCCGCGACCAGCCCATCATCCGCCGGCAATCTGCGAATACCTGACTGGACTGCAAGGCCCGCCGATGAGTCAAGCCGAATCAACGCCTACTTCTTTTTTTGCGATGATAATTGGGTTTGGGTTTTCTGGGGTTGAACCAACGGAGGCCCCACTCTCGTCTTGTTAAGACTCGATTCATCTATTATGCGAACAGGGAAACACACCTCCTAGCTCATACGCACAGGTGAATGTTGCACATTTTCCCTAGACGAAAGACATGCGTCGGATACAAACCGATAATTACGCATCCAAATTAAGAAGATTGTACGGAATCCTTCTCTCAGGTGTGCGGTAAGAGTCTGATACAAAAATCAATTTCAATTTCCATGAGAATTGACCCGTTCTGAGATTGCACCTTTAAACTATTAGAGTGCATACTCTGAAGAAAAAAAAAAGTGCCCTGCAGACATTCTTACAACCTTCTGGTGGCCTGAGAAAAAAAAAAAAACCTGAGCGGTTTCAGCTCTGCGGGTGATTTTATCCAAGCTAGGTTTAGAGCTATTGCAAGGAGGTGGAGGCACAGGTAAGCTTAAAAAAAACCTTGCTAGAGCTGGGAATACAACATTGTGAAGGAGAAGGGGGCCTTGTCTTCATATGCCAAAGTACTGTAAAGGACCTGCATTGCCTTAAACCTACATGTGATGTCCAGTATGTACTGACCTACACCACTCAACCTGAATATACAGAGCTTTGCCAACACTATAAAAGCTTCCCTTAGATACAAAAAGACATCTAAATTAAAAGGTATGACATTCATGTGTGTGTGTCGAAGAGCTAGAATATACAGTATGTTGAGGCTTGAGGGTTTTCATAATGAGGATAACAGAAGGAGTAGGTTTGCGGTGACACCATGTAAAATTTCTCTTTTGTGAGTAAGTATGGTTCTGAAAAGAACCAGAGGAACTTGACGTTTTGAACAGTGTACTCTGCTCGTCTTCCGGAGATTGAAGAAGATGAACAGAGTACACTGTTTGAAACATCGAGTTCCTCTGGTTCTTTTCAGAACCAAACTTACTCACAAAAGATCAATTTTACATGGTGTCACCGCAAACCTACTCCTTCTAAAATATACATGTATGTTGGTACACCTTAATGCAGACTCGGTTGAAGTACAATGCATCTTCCGTACGGCCTGATCTATGTAATAATACTCATTTCCAAATAGGTATGAATACACTTCTGCTTGGGGGACAGATTTGTAGGATCAGTGGCCGATGCCATCAAACCTCATCATAGCTTACGACCCATCGCAAGATGCACAGAAACCATATGGCCTATCACAATTTACGATGGGTTATCAATGGGTAAGCCGAGCTTCGATGCGTCGTTAAGGCTTTGTGAAATCCAGCCCCCCGAGACGCCTCGGTCTGATGAAGGGTTGCTAATGGACCTGTGTTTAGGTAATATGAAAATCATAAACACATCCCGTGCTGATCCCATAAAAGCGACGCACTCACCCCTTTTCACGATTGACTTTGGAATAGTACGCTCTGGAACGGATGGCTGAATAGAAAGAGAAAGCCTCATTCAGGTAGTTCGTTTCGCTCGTCCTTAAGCTGCATAGGGGATAGAACGAGAGCAAATAATAATAAATTACCAGACAATCAATGCTTTAGTTTCATCCACTCGTAAAATTCAAAGACCAGGTGCCAATTTCATAGAGCCGCTTAAAGCCCCTACACAACATTGGTAAGATCGAAAAACAGAAATGTTCACAGATTTACATGAAACTTGTACAGTTTGAAAATGGTTATAGTAGAAACCCCTTACTGAAATATATCTGCCTGAAATGTTGTATTTAGGGAGAAATTAGTAAAAGAAATACTTTACGTCTCATCGAGATCTAAACTATTTTTCAAAACAGAACGGCGTTGAATGCTGCATTTTCACGAAATAAATGAAGTTGTTTTCACGATTTTCTCGAGGTTGGCGGATTGAGCTGATATTTTCACAGGTGTGCTATTTCATGCATATGTGGGATCAGACAACGTATGGATGCTATTCTTTGACCTCGATTTAAGCACTAAGATTTGCTTAAGCTTGAAAAACCTTGCCCAATAAAATCAGGTTGCCAGCCAAAGTTCCACTTGTATCCACAGCTAAGCACCCATGATTGGAATACCGGTACACATTGAGGGCAGCAAGCATCGTGTGAAATATGACTGGCAATCTTGAATTAAACAAGGGCAAATTTTCATGCTAAGCAGTAAGCACTAAGCAGATTTTCTTGCTTACGGTCCCTACACACCATTTGCACAAATCCAAATTTCAATTTGACAAATTTTGCTAAAGTAGCTTACTCAAGTGGAAGTAAATACCAGTATCAGACATGCTGTGAACTTTTAGTGCTTGAAATGCTGCCATTTTCATGAAAAGCGGAATTTTGTATGAACGGTCATTTTAAAACGACTTTTGGAAGAAATAAAACATGCTTACTAGCCTTAAAGCCCCTACACACCATTTGCACAAATCCAACATGGTCCATTCGCAATTACCGACAATTGTTTCGAGATTCACTCGCAATTGTCTGGTTTAAACGCACGGTGGGGCTATTGAAAATTCTGCTATAGGTGCATTTTACGATCCTGGAAGCTGACACAGTTTGATGAAAAAAGGAGCCAGTTTTTTACCATTTTTCCGCGACATGGTTGACGGATTGAGCTGAAACTTTCACGGGTGTGTTATTCCATGCATATGCTGGATTAGACAAAGTATGGATGCATTTCTAAGACCTTTACCAATGGTGTGTAGGGGATTTAAGCGGCTCTATGAAATTAGCCCCTGATTGTATTAATTATTCAACGAGCCTTTTTTTGGGGGGGGGGTCTTAATATACAGGGTCTTCCTCTTGTTTATATTGATCTGATGTCAACATGGTTTGTTCTTATCTCGAAATTTATTAATCAAGACCCGGACTGCATCCAGGCAGCTATAGTGTACGTGAGCCCGTTCCTTCACTGGGGGCTGATGACCCGGTCGAGCCAACCAAACACTTGCCAGGGGCAGCCAGCGGCTGCTAGATTTGAATCACCATGGCAGTTATGCTGCTGTCAAATCTGTATGATCTCTACAAGTTCCACCCATGTGGCCTAAATATCGGGCACATACAAATACCCTACATAATGCCTGTCGTGTGAGAACACTGCGTCTGAGCAGTTAAAGGCACCGTTGGCTGAATGTGTTTTTTTTCTTTTTAAAGATGCATCGTTTGATTGGATTGGATGCAAGAATGTTGTACAGTATCTCACATTTCAAATTGAAAAGTACATGTACAGTACTTGTACATGTATGTGTGTAGCTCACTCCCCATGTAGTGTGTATATCATATGAGCATTTACAGAAAATGATATATGAAACTTTAGCCAAAATACAATCTGATTCTACCTCACCATTGTGACGAGGTCTCTTCCGTTCATCACAATAGATCGGTAGAATCCCAATCAAACTTCGCCTAATTCTAGCTTCATTTAACTTTAGGATCAATTGATATTAGTTGTCACTTTGTCTAGAAGCATGTTTATAAATCCATTTCCTATTTTTATTTTTCCATATAGTGTTACCGGTAATTTATTACGAGAGCTGGCATGTCCATGTACAGTATGGACTGGCACATAGTGCATTTATGTATAAATTTATTTATTTATATTTACTGGCCTGTAGTACATTTACCTATAAGCTTTTACATTTATAGAGACGCAGACTACATGTGTACATGGATATCCCTCATTTGTCAGAGGCAGATATGCCCCGTCAATCTGGCTGAAAATCAACGACAACATTCACGTTTTCTTTTCATCAAAGTGCCAATCACCAAGAGAGACTGACTTGCTTGGACAAGGGTATACAGTGACTGCACTTCGAGCACTGTCGGGTGAACAAAAAACAATGCCCCATGTTTTCCAATCAGATACTCTCATCATTGGGGAAATCAAGGCCGCTTCTACTCCTCCTCCTCCTCCTCTTCCTCGTCTTCCTCCTCCCCTTTCCTCCTCCTTCGAAGGCACTTGTATTCAAAACACGAGGAATGTTCCCCTCGCACGCAAAGGAGTCTGCCAAGGCCAAGACCGGCGCAATCCATGAATTTCAACGCCCGCATTGAATAAACATGGTTGCAGGTGGTGCTGGATAGCCAAGACACAACTCGGGGAAGAGACAAGAGACCGCGGAGAAGCTGCCAGAAGTTCACTCGCAGAAATGCAGATTTGTCGCGCGCACGTACAAGAGGCACTCCAGGCGACAAGGTGCAGACTCCCTTTGTGAGGGCAGTATCTGGTCTTAATTTCAAAATGTCACCCCCCCCCCCTCCTACCAACACCCACCCACCCCCCACACTACTCCCTGTACTTGTACATGCGCGTGCATGCAATGTCAGTGACACTGTAGACAGTGGAGAGAGTACTGTGAGCATTAACTCATACCAAGGATTGGGCTCCATCTCCCAGGCAGGCTAGATCTTTATCCATGCAGAAGCTTTCAGAGCCAAATGGAGAGAAAGGCAGGCGGCCGGGAGAGAGGGGGGGGTTGAATCGACGGCAAAAATAAATTCCCCACAAGGGTTCTGTCGCCTGTTTTCTTTTCTCTAACATGCCTATTCATTAACTTCATGTGTTGTGCCACGGTTCATAATGCCTGGCTGCAGGGTGACTTGGAGACTTCAGAACCACTAAATGAATTGAGCAATTGAAACCGTGCACGTCTTTGTGTGTATCTAATGGCTGGAATGAGGAGGGCCCAGACTCAATCTACCAACGGCAAGTGTACACGCAGCATAATACAATGTGCATGATGAATTCAATTAAGTGTGCAGTACATAATTGAGACAAGCCACCGGTATTCGTTTCTGTCAATGTACTGCACATCAAATTGCACACTACATGTTCACTACTGTATGCAAGCACACAACACTGATGCTAGCTACATGTACAAAACCGTACACAAGCAACATACATGTACAGTACATGGCACACAATTTTTCCTAATGGTCCATATGAAACTTTGCGCACTACCCCCCCCCCCCCAGTAATTTGAACGACCGGTAACTGCAATTGTTTGCAGTGATCAAAACCAGATGCACGTCCATGTATATCCGGGTAATTAAAAGTCAATGAGCTTATTCTCAGTTCAATTCCGGACATATTCAATTCAAAACCCCTTATGGAAACCAATTTAGGACATTTACATGTATGCCATTTCATTCTAACCAGTGTGCTCATTCAAATTAAACTTTATTGGAGTGAGGACTAGCTACAAAATTATTGGATCACTCCCGAAGACGAGCAGAGTACACTGTTCGAAACGTCGAGTTCCTCCGGTTCTTTTCAGAACCACACTAAAGCCGCGTCCGCACTGGAATTAAAATGGGTAAACTAACCGAGCAAATGGGTAAATTTACCATTTTAAGTCCAGTGTGGACAGCCAAGGAAGTTTTCCTCCCAGGTAACTTACCCGACTCCAGTGGGTAGTTTAACCGACCAACTTCTGCCCGGTTAAATTGACCAGGTCAGTTTAACCGAGTCGATAAGTCCAATCCGGACACGACGTCTCGGTAAACGACTCGGTAAAAAACCACATCCGGCGCCCCACACGTTACGTTACTGTATGCAAGACTCGTGCGGGCGCAGGGTAACAACGTGTTTGTGTACCTAGAGTACGTACATGCACATGTACATGAGTCGGTTAGTTTTACCGATCGGCTTGGTTAGTTTACCCGAGTCGAATAGTCCAAGTGCGGACGCCTGGAAGATTTACCCATTGGAATGTTACCCACGGGCTCGGTAAAGAATAAGTCCAGTGCGGACACGGCTTTACTCACAAAAGAGAATTTACATGGTGTCACCGCAAACCTAATTATCCTGGAGTGATGACCTTATGTAAGAAAATTTAGGAATGAAGTTTAAACAAATAATTGAGTAGGAAGGTGGGTTGCTGTTTCACTGCGTTATTTTACCCAACAGTTATACTGTAAATGGAGTCAACAACGCAATGATGAATATATTTCACACCTGTACATATACCAGTACCTATAACTTTGCATTGTATACATTTGCATGCATTGCATGTGCAATGAACATATTCACACAAAGAAGTCTGTCCCATGTAGAGTGGAGTTCTATTTCTCCTAATCTTTAATTTCACACATGAGTGATTATTCATGAGATCCTACTATGGAGTTGTGAACATGTAAATCTTTTGCAAGGTAGAAATGAATTTTAAATGCTGTGTTTTCAAAAGCTAACTGTTCACTTTGTCTGCAGTATTTGCATGTACGGGCTTAGGTGCATGTGTCTGTCATTGACTGTTCACAGATAAAAGTAAATTAATGGTCGTACGTATATATATGCAATATGGTTGTTACAACCACTGAGTTACCATTATGTCTTGGTTAAAGCTTACGGACGGATGCATCGGTGAAAGTTGTTACAAAACTACCAACAAACAAGTGCATGGCAGGCTACATGTATACTTGTAAATGTAGGCCTACAGTATACATGGTATCTGTGAGAGGCATACCGATACACTATTTCAATGCAATGGCAGGCAGCCATTGGTCTAATACCACTTCTCTCTTTATCCATGACAAAGAGGTAGAGCAAGTGTAACTGTATTGTTGAAAGGCATTGTCATTTCTTAACATGGATAAATAATGTTGGTCTTTTGCACATGAAAAGGGTATAGGACCATTCCAGATCAACTATTCATGATTCTGTATGCGTCTGTTTGTGACTTGGAGCCGAAAACTTTTGCGTGTTGGAGAACTTTTCTGTCAGTGAAGCTTTGTGAAAGGAGATCACAAGCCAAGTGGAACTTATAGGAGAAGGCTGTCTTTGTCCTGCCTGAATACAGCCTACAAGATTCCTTGCCATGGCAACTGGTTCACCTACGCACTCGTAGAAGATTGTTACATTTCAAAGTTGGTCTGTCTAGGGATGTGCAGTGCAATAATGGTGGGAGGGTTAATGCTCCCTTGTATTGAATTTCCAATTATCTCAGCCCACCTGCCTCCTTTAGCTTCCAAAGTCTCTTCGAGAGTGTCCATGAATTATTGAAGTCTCATCTTAAATGGTGAAAAAACAACAGCATTGGTCAGCATTTGGCGAACTTGCCTGTCCACGAATGTGCACGCTTCAATTAGATTGTAGGAAAATGACATGGAAATTAAATCCGATGTTGCCTATTGATAATTTGAGAGTTGGGCTTTTTATTGGCTGGATGAAGAAGAAGTTGCAAGTCATACCAATCATACATGTACCCGAATACACTGTAGGACTAAGGATACTATACTGAAAGTATAGACAGTGTCTATACACTGCAAATGTACAAATATATAAATACACATGTGTACTCTGTTCACCACTCGCCATAGAGTACTTGCGCTGTTACTGCATGAATTGTTCATTTACATTGCGAAGGTCTCAATAAATCAGTGTCATTGGTGCCTGCTGGGCAATTTCTGAAGCAATTCATTTGTTTTGCGATGCAGAAAAATGTTTCCACCATGTTAATATTCCAATGCTCTACCAGTAACCTTGAAACTTAATTGCTGGCAGAATTGCTCATAACTGGAATGCATGTACATGTACACTGACTGTTTAACATATTTTAACTGAAAGATGTACTTCAGTACATATCAAAATATATAACCAAAATGTATATCAAAATATCACAGAAGGACTAGAATTTCCCCGAGCAATTGAAAAATCAATGGAACAGTCTGGCAAATGCCAATCTGGATTTGACAGTTTGAAGGACATATTCACATTATGCAGCACTGCAGCATGCATCAATTTCTACTGCTTTCATACTTTGCATGCATATGTGTGCCTGTACATGTACATGTATGTACATGGTAAATGTACCAGTACTCGATGTTGTCATGGAAATCCAATGCACATGTATCTACAGTGAACTAATATGGCCTGCTCTCTCAACCAGCGACTTCTTATTACCCGACAAAGGCGACAGCCTCCATGCATTTATGCAACAGATAACACGTTCTCCCCAGCGACCGAGCAACCCCGCGGAATACAGCATCGCAGCCAGGCAGATCTCTCCTTCTTAGCTCTCTCCTACTTCAAAGGGCAGAAATTCTCACCTCAGAATTTCCAGCTACACTCCAGGTTCACGAGTGTGAAAAAGCAATATGCGGGCCTGTGTTAGAAAAACACTCCCTGCCACGTACGTACTGTACCCAAGTTAAATTCATTTAATATCCGGAATTTGGGCTGGAGACATGGTGATACCGCCAACTTTTTCTCTCATTTGATTACACACAGGTTACTGTACGCAAACAACTTTGCAAGACTTTAATCGAATATAACTTTAAAATTCCAGAAATTGGTGCACCAGTGTGTACAAGTCCATCTTCCGTGAGCACGGTAAATTTACTATTTATAACTGTATTCAACACATCAGGGGCCGATTTCATGCATCCGCTTCAGCATCAAATTCTGTTCAGCATGAAAAGTCTTCCTTGTGTAAGCACTAAGCAGGAATCATTACAGACTGAATTGTTAAGTGAGGTTACCGTAGTTTCTTTGGACTTGTATTCCACCCTCCTTTTCTTTTGTATGAAACAAAAGTGACATTTGAGTTGGCAAGCTGATCTTATGAATCATGACATTTTGTGCCAGAGCAACTCCATGAAATTGGGCCCAGGGGGATTCATCTCCACTTGTGACAGGATACTCAGCAAACTAAGTACGTTTCCTTTTCATTAGCCTACTTGATCAATATCAACCATTTTCAAGTTTGTTCTCCATCTGATATGTAGATTGCAGTACGGTAATCACCTATACCAAAAGTAGCAGCAAAAACAACACAGCGACGTTTGATAATTGCATAAGGGCACTTTTGTGGATTGAATTTTGGTTGATATATGTAAATAAACACTGTGCAAATATTCATCTAAGTAGCCAATAATGAACTGACAGAACCATAGGTTCGGTAGCTTCAGAATAAAACGAAAATACGGCTCCCTGTGTCAACCAGCCAATTACCAGGTTATCTACCGAAAAAAACTCCAATGTCCAGCAGTGGTAGCGCTTTTAATAGCCATAAGTCAACATGGGAAGAGAAAAAAATGGCCAATCAATCTTCATTTATTTTGGAACGTGCAATTACTCCAGTGACAGGTCTCCCTCCCGGACTGATGACCGAGTCAGTGCGCGAGTCTTTACTTCGACCAAACTGTATTAACGCGCAGAAACCGGGCTGGGTGTCTGTCTGCCTCGTGCTACTGGCAAATCTTATGGATGTAGGGGACAGCGTCAGAGAGGCAAGGATGGAAACAGCACCCTGTCACACGGATAGTAAAATAAATCGATTGATTTCCATCAACACACTCGCAAATATGGAGTCCAATTATACATTTTCTGCCATTGAGAAAGGTCCTGCTTGGACCAAAACATCAGGCTCTCTGAATATTTGAGATACATCAGTGTAAACTAAACTGTATTTTGTTAATATCAGTCAGCTTAGGACATTTTTTTTTCCAAACTACGAAAAAATCTTAAAGTAAATTCTGATGGCTTGAAAACACATACATGTGTACCCATGTACTATACTCTGTGAATTTGTCCACAGTATAAACAATATTGGAACAAATTTGACAAAAACCATGCACAAGTCACGTTTCAATAAACAAAAATGCCAATTTCCCATTCCATAAGTTGTATAAATTGAATAAAAATCTAAAATTTTGGTTCATGCGAGAGGTACATGCAATTTGGAAAATCTTGAAAAAATCTAGTGACTAACAAGCAAATTAAAAAACTCCTTTTTCAATTAGAGGATAAGTTGTGTCTGATAAAATTGATTAATATTTTTCAAATCCAATTAATTGAGCACCCATGCTGCACGCACAATTGCTCGACTCTTCAGAGAATAAAGTCGGTCAGGAATAGATGATCGGGATGTTTCGGTAAAGGGCATTAAATGTGCATTGTATGGTACATGTACAGTATGTATGTGCATTGTAGATATGTACTGCACAGGCATATGAGTGATTTATAGTATGCTATAATCTCAACAGTAAAACACCCAGCCTTTTTAGATGAAAATAGAGTACTACGCAACCCTTAATCTAAGTAGTTTATCAAAGTAAATAAATGGAAAAAAACCCATTTAAGTCATGCTTAATCGGTCCTGCCAACATACCCAGGAGTGAATCTTCCATCAAACCCATTTGGAAATAAACCGCGCCAGCCTGGGAATGGCCAGACAAATCTCGCTTTAATTACATTCCAGGCGACAAAGTGGTGTAATCAAATCTCCACAGAGAGGGGGCTCCCAAATGACAGTGCACTTGGTGTACGTCGACAGTGATTAACGGCAGATTCTTCTCTGCCCTTGTGGGCGTGCTGACGACGAAGATGCTGGGGGATTAAGATTTAACCAACCGTGGGGCTGTGAATTCCAATAGACGAAATTGCTTCCAAAATGGAAGAAGTAAAGTGCTTGAGTGAACTACTATGTGTGCATGTACACGCACGCACATGCACTAGTCTTGGGTCACCAACTCACCATCATTTCTCCTTGATTTTTTTTCGGATAGGGTATGAGCAAAATGTTTGACAGTTTTCAAAGTGTGACAGTTTATTGGCAGCGAAGCTGGAATGTGCTCAGCTGTATGCCTTGGTCTGCTCTACTTATTCCTCCATGGTCTGAGTGTGTACACTGTACAGTAATTTGTCAAATGTTGCCCTAACAGAAACAAACACATGGCCAGACGTCCATGTATTTACCAGTAAACTTAAATCTTTTAGAAAGGTCCTGCTAGGATCGAAACGTCAGGCCCACTAAATTTTAAGATTTGCATTTTGGTATTTTTTAGTCAGTAAGCAGTTTGCAACATTTTTGTATATCAAACTTAAATCTTGCTTGAAAAATTAAACAGAAAGGACTTTTGATAAAAAGCTGTATGATCAACCATTTTCTATACATGTACATGTACATCCCTTTAAAGTGAAAAATGCTGCAAGCCTCTTGAATGTCCTACACCGTTTGTCAAGCAAACTTTCGTCCATCGTGACTTCCAACAAAGCTTCCTTTTCACTCATGTCTTGTTCCCCAGGTGGTGGCTTAAGTGGAGTGGATTCTGTGATGGGACAAAATGAATCTCATGAAAAGGAACTTCGGCTCAAGGCAAACCACACTGGGAGAGAATGCTTGTTTTGAAAGGCAGCGTTTAAAATCGCATGTCCCATGAGCTATACATGGCATCTATATTCTTCGCATCCTTGGGTGGCACTGTTGTTGTCATCACTCTTGCATTACCACTGGGCACTGGATCCTCTTCCACGAAGACAGCTGATAGTTTACTTGAGACACTCTTACTCAAAATTCTCAAACTCTGAGGGACAAGGGACTCTTCAGAGATTCTTAAAATGGAAACTTAAGGCGGGTGATGTTATCAGATGGGGCCTGATGGGGGGAGTGAAATGAATAAGTTCAAAGTGATTTTTTTTTTTTTTAGTGATGGGGGTGTTGATGTCAACGGGAGGGGAGTGAGATGACAGATTGAGTGGTTTGTGGTCAGTAGAGTGGTTCTAAAGCCCAGCCCTTAAACATTTTCTTGAAATCAATCTGGCCGGCAGACAGTGGATGTTTAATAATCATCATGACGGAGACAGCCGATGTTCTGGTGTGCATCCACATGCAGCCCCGTCACATCAGCTTCAAGAGCCTCGGCGGCTGGGATGCTTAAAGAAGTGGGTTGTCTGGAAGAATGCGAGGGAGGGAGGGTGGGGGGGGGGATGCATCAATGAGGGCAGACAGCGGTTCCCTCCGCACTCCTCAAGAGTCGAATCTAGAGAGGGGATGCAAAGACATGTAGGCCTGGTCCGGCAACGGAGCCAGGATGTATGCATCACTATGCATGGCTGCGATCTCTACCCTGGCCGTCGAGGGTGGTTTTTTTGTTGGCCGAGAACGGGAGCTCGTAGTAGAGAGACTGCCTGCCGACGGCACGGCCGTACACCTGATGGACAGCAAAGTGGTGCTTTCCCTGATCTCGACCCTCCTCGAGATCGATCCCGGGAGGGACCCCGAGCACACTTTACACGTGGACATCACCAGATGCCATGCAGTAAGAGGTGCACAAAGGATGTCAAGTTACCCCTCGGGTGGTCCTGGCTTTTGTTACATCTACCGGTACTGTCCGGCCGCCGTTCTCCCACATGACTCTGCATCAAGTGGGCAACACTATGCATTGTATCCAGTGGTCAGAAAAGTATCACGGCTCGGTTATAAGAAGAGTCGCTTCAATTCTGGACTTGCGTTTGACCTACATACACTGTATATATGTAGTTTGACTGAGCACCAATTGAATGAGCTGTATACATCAGAATCTGAAACTCTGCATCGGATTCTGATGAATGCAGGAAAGTGCACAGAAATTACCATGGTGCCATGGGTTAAGAACAGATTTTCTCATACATGTAGATTCTGTACAAACTACGATGTAGATCTCCTACATGTACATGCACATGTAGCACTAGCTTACTGTCCAGCAGCCTATTTCTAGAAAAGTTGCGTAAGTAACGCAACTAAATGTTGTGTAAGTCTTGTGCCACTAGGACTGTTTCAGGAATATTTTAGCAAAGACAGCAAAATGTTGCGTAAGTTATGCAACAAAAGGTTGCGTATGCAACATTTTAAGTTTCTTGAAATCGACTGTTGGCATAAGAGCCCTTCTAAGGCATGCCTCTTGCTCCCAACAAAAAGCATTTATCATTAAAATCCAGCAAGACTTAGTATGTACAGTACATGTATGTACAAGACAATCCCTTTTATATGCAAGCATGACTATAAAAACAATGAAAAAGGAAAAAAGACAATTGCTACAATCAAGAAAGTTGCTAGATTCAGTGAAGTCTGAAGGAAAAATAAACAGGCTGAAACTTTTACACTCTAAGAAGTGAAGTACATTTGAATTCCACTGGAAGAGACAGCTTCCCCAATCAGTGAGTCAGGCAAAGAGCTTGCATCCCCTCACCGCAATGTGAGGAATTTCAACCCATTTATCAATCAGGGAGTGGGAGCATGAGGCGTTCCGGCATCGGCACATTGGGTGCAATTTGCTGGCCAATCTACACGCCATGAGCACTTCACGTATTGACTCTGACCATCAGCCAATTGCTGGTAGCTGCCCTCCATTTCAATCTTGGCTCTCTCCCGCCCTCCTCTATTTTCCTTTCCGCTCGCATTGATTATCGGCTCTCTGGGTCAGTCCAGAGGTGTCTTAATTGCTACCTTAGCTTGGCCCAAACCAAAAATTGGATTAGAGGAAAGACAGTCTAATGAATCAATTGCCACAAAAAAGAAGAGTTTGCATCACACTGTCTAGCAAGAAATAAGGCTACAGAAATATCTTCTCATTCCCAGTTCTCCTTTTGAAAATGTACAGTACATGTACTTTGGAAATTAAAGTACATTTACGAAAACTAGGAGGGCCTGGCGTTTCAATCCTAGCAGGACCTTTCCCAAAGGTTGAATGAAAAAGGTCCTGCTAGGATCAAAAGGTCTGACCAACTTAATTGTGATATTTGCATTTTGGTAATTAAGTCAGTAAGCGTTTTGTAACATTTGTACGTACGGGGTATTTAATACTAAAGTACATTGTGAGAAGATTTCATCATTATTACTGGTATCACATGTACCATACTGTGTGCGGCATAAGGCATCATTGCATATTTGTTTCACTGTCACATACATGTATCAGACATATTACAGCGATTGGAAGCGCAAATGAACCAGCAGTTCACTGAGCTTGAAGCAATGTACAAACATACTGTACGTGGTAAGCATGGGTACATGAGGGAGCCCAATGTGAATGTATACATGTATTAATACACGTATGTGCCTATACAAATGATAATAATCAAGTGTATGAATATAAGTAACAGAAACACCACAAAAGAACCAAGATCGACAAAAGAGACCTGTAGACCTGTTTTCTGCTTAGCAAAATCACTATTCTATTACTGTACATGTACATCATGTGTGCACTGTACCATGTGGTGAACCTGTGCCATGCTTGTCATAATGTAACATTTGCATGCCAAATGCTCAAGTGACAAGATTACTCAATGTTATTCTTCAGTATACATAATGAATTATGCAAGGACCAACTTTTTAATGAATAACTAATTTTAATGGGGATCACAGGTGAGTTTCAGTCTGTGATAAGGTCTCTGTGATAAAGTCTCTACAATTTTCACACATCTGTTACATCCAAACGCTAGTGCTTCAATCATTTAGATCAGGAGCAATAGAAATGACATTCATGTAAAATTGTATGTGAAAGGCACATTTGAACACTTGCTTGATGCAAGATGTACAAGTACATGTACATGTACATGTAGCTATTCAACTGTCCACATGCAAACTTGGTAGATTGAAATCTGTTCACATCAAGAAGGTAAATTATTTTCTTTCAAACAAACAGCTTCCCTCTTGAATCCACGCTCAAATTCTTCTCTTGATCTGCCCACTTTATTTATCCAATCCAGTGAAATCACTCCGTCTCCCCAAAAGGGATTTTTCATCGACAGAAACGTGACCCAAACAGACTACCATCCAGAGGGTCTATTAGATAAGGCTACGCACAAGCTGCGCTGGTACTACGTTACACGCTACACTGTACATGTGCCTGCCTTGTTTGTGAGGCTGGCGACCTGTTCGCGCCTAACACTCTAGGGAAATTACTCATCTCATCCCAGTGTCTGGTGTGTTAAATTGCCGATTTCTCTCTAAGAATGTCCTGTCCTGAGAGTCATTCAAAGGCACCATACAAGTCCTCCCATCCATCATGCTAGTGGTGACTCGGGTAGTATTACCGCACAATAATTAACTTGTTTCAGGGCATTGCGAAGATCACTTTACTATTTACTTAGTACATGTAGACTCTTGTTTTCCAACTTTTCACAGATTGAGTTAACCACACAGCTTTCATGAAGGTTGCTTGAGTGCAAGTACCGTACATTGCCCATCTCCCAAAAGAATGGTTCTATTTTCATACAAGAGTTATTTTCATGCATTATCAAATAAGATACTGCACTTTCGGTTGAATATCAACAAAATGGAAAATATAGAGAAAACAAAGGGTGTTTTAAAACAGTAATTTAAATGCAAGCTACTTTCTGGTGGTGTAATTACAATTTCTTTAAAAATTCAGTGAGAGTCTAAATATTTATGAAGGACCATGTAAAGTCATTCCGGGATTGTAAATGAACCCAACCTGGTGGTGTGGAAGGATTTCTCATGTTTTATTCTTCTGCATAGTGCAGGGCCTGCGGGCCTACCATTAACCTGTAACACATACATGTAAATAGCTAAGCAAATAATGTCATTATGAGAAGACAGAAAATTTGTCATCCTGTGTGCATGTGCGTATCTATTTCCCAAGAGAATGCAATTCTTACTTCCTTCAAATACCCCTGTTCACAACCAGGGCCGCTTAACCAATAAAATCACTCATGTTTTATGCTAAGTAAAGAATAGTGGAATGCAAGTCAAAAGCAATGGTTATCACCCCACAATTTGGTTTGTAATCCTGTTTTCAAAGGGAAGACTTTTCACGCTTAGCAGATTTTGACGCTTAAAAGCAACTCTATGAAATTGATCGTCTGGTTCCCATGGTGTGATGCCAAAGCAAGCTCCCGCTCCAATATTTGTTCAAATGAAATCCCTAACTCAAGGGAAAATGATGCGATGAAAGAAGACAGGATTTGATGAAGAATTCCTCTAAGGGGGAAAATGATGGAGCCTCTTTAACTTCTACCTTGGTCTTTGGTTTCTTCTGCACAGGAAAAGATGAATATCAAATTGGTGGCCAGTCAGCGATCCTTATCCCTTACAATGATAAAGCCACGATGCTGAATTATGTTGTCAAAGCACATTAACTACTGCAGTGTTTGATTACATCTAGCCGACAATAATGGTGGAGTGGTGGAGCAGTTGGTGAAACATGTGGCCCATGGAATGTAAAATATCCCAGCAAACCAGAAAGGCTGATTTATTTCATTTATTTCATTATGACTCCATGGATTTTCCCCAAAAATGCCCATGGTACTAAATGGTTGAAACTAACCGCTAACAGCCTGAAGAAACCTGTGGCTTCACACAGAAAAAATGATCTTCACATGCCACGTGTACAAGAGTGTGGTGATTTACACATTAGTACCTTCAGTACTGTATGCGTGTATGGTTTGCATACAACGTGGAATTATACCCAGGTGAACACATACTGTACGGTACATTAATTAATTAATGTACATGTACACGTACAGTGTACATGTAGTGCTACGCCTTACAGTGCACATACAGTGTAATGTGCATCATCATTGTACATGTACATCTACCAAGGTTGTAACTACCGGGGTACATGTACAGTATGACAACAAAACATGTGCTAATCCTGAAGCAAAAATTAAGACTCTTTTCCTCAAATTACATGCATATGTACACTGTACATGTACATGTATACATGTACATGTACATTAATTATGCAATAACAATTATGCTGCACAAATACAGAACACAGTATTGACTGGACATGAACATGTACCTTTCCTTGATCAATTTTGTACATGTATACAGTGTACCAGTACATTATTTTGAGTACACACTGTGAATGTCTTACATGTACTGTACCTCAATTAAACCTAGAACTTCATGAACTTGGTGGTACATACCGGTACATTCAATGTCACTTTCATACAAATTCAGCAGGCAATGATTGCAATAAATCAAAATGGATGAGCGGAGTGTACTGCAGCCACAAGTTTGGCAATACATACATGTACAGTGGTCAGTGTACATGTACCATTGGTAGCTCTTTGATATCTCACAACTCAGTGCCTTCTTTCCTTTCGGGATAGAAAAGAATGAGTAACGCCAACAGCAACCCATTCAGTGTAAAGCATACTTGTACAATGTATGTTTTTGCATGGCGAACATGTACCACTACTTCATACTAGTAAACATACCGGTAGATCTTCAAACATCCGTAAAATTCAAATTCCATCTACCGGCTAGGCCTATTTGTTTAGAGCAAATTTGTTAATGTGTTTCTGCCAAATGTATTGCTGCTAATGTTATTTTGCTATCAGTGTTTTGTATGCTTTGGAAAATCTGCATTATAAATTATGCAAAATGTACAGTACACTGTACAGTGTACATGTATGCATATGTGTACAATGTATGTTTACCTGTATAGCTACACTTGTACATGTACATGTTTCTGTCAACTTACAGAATGCAAAACTCTGCAGACTTATCAAACATCAGAGCATGCAATGCGCAGGAACACAGTGCAGTTCATGACATACATACAGTACACGTACATGTACATGTACACAATGCACAACAGCAAGTACATGTATGTACATGTACATGTACAGTACATGTGTCCACGTACATGTGCTGTATGTAAATGTGTACATGATGCACATGGTTACAGCACAGCCTGACTGCCTGAGGTATCATAAATTCACAATAACAGTTGGGAGTGGCATAACATTGCACTACGGCTACGCTAACATGGATGATTTAACAAACCATACTGCATGGCCACCTTTCTATAAAGGAGAACTGCAGCATTGCACAGCTAAAGGTAACTTGACAATGTTGGCATGAATACATAAAGGGACATGATGGTATGCCAAACCTGTACCTGTACAATGTGGATTACTGGTTGGGGAAGTATTGGGAACCCTTCATGTAACAATACTCTGGCATAATACAACCTTCCCCACCCCTGGCTTCTTCAATAAGTTACTACCATGCTCAAACACAGACTGTCAAGTGGCCATGCGTATTTACTTGAGCTTCAAGTGAGTACACACACCAGCTCACCTACAATGTACTGTAATGCAATTAATTTCCATTGCACATTTCGGGCTGACCGTCTTTTAACCTGTTACAAGTTACAGGTAAATTGAATCGCACCGCCCCGATCATTGGATTAGATAGCACTGCAGTGGTGTCTCCAGGTATACGGAGAGGTGTGCGTGGTGCACAGCTAGCCTACAGGATACTTCCTACATCAACAAGTATTCCCTTGGTAGACGCTGAGTGAATAATGGGAGGGATTGCAGCAAGCCCAGGGAGGGGAGATGTTATTCTTGCGACAGGCCCCGAGCTAGAAAGGAAGAAGCCTCATGTAATGAACAGTGACAGCATTTTCTTTCAGATGAGTTACCCCCTTAGTGGCTCATGATGTTTCTCTAAAAAGCGTGCTTCAAAATCAAATTATCACCAATTTAGAATTTTGTGAAAACATTTTGACACGTACACCGTACACGACTGGCAAATTTGCCACCTTTAACAGAAGAAAAACTGAAAAGTGACTGTTATAGATAAACAAAATGATAACGATTTATGTTCAATGTAATCAAATTATCATCTTTGGTCACTGCACATGTTCATGTATGTAAACGTATAGTATCTTAAACCAATTTCACAAATTGTGCAAAATATCTCTATGTGTATTGTAATTCAAATTCAAGTGTTTCTACAACATACAATGTGCATGTATATGTACACGTATACATTCAAGGAGGGTTTGTTCTACTTGACATAATAAGCACTGTGTGCTTAGAGCTTTGCCAAAGCTGCCTGTATTTGTTTCAACAGGCAATAGGGCAAAGCACTGAGCACTCAGTGCTTATTACATGTATGTATATCAAGTAGGGCAAAAACCTCACCGAATTACATTTATATGCAAACATCATATTACAAGACTATGATACACATGTACAGTACATGTACGTAGTGTGTAGTACATGTATTG
Organism: Luidia sarsii; assembly: GCA_949987565.1. NCBI lineage: Eukaryota > Metazoa > Echinodermata > Asteroidea > Paxillosida > Luidiidae > Luidia > Luidia sarsii. The sequence continues at coordinate 18,505,228 of OX465111.1, read as the reverse complement.
TACAGTATACAAAGATGTATGTAAACATCATATTATATCTATGATACATATACTGTACATGGATTGTACATTAGTACAAAGATAAGAGACCCTTTAAGTCTCTTGGTGGCAGCAGACTAATCCAGTTGTTTTCATTAATCAAGTAAGGAAAGTGGACAGACAAGCAGGTACATGTACATGTACATGTAACTTGTTCATCTCTCTTTAATTGGTATGGCAGTTCAAGGAAAACCTACAATTTGCAACAACTACAATTTGTAGAACCTACAATTTGTTCAAGGAAAACCTACAACAGTACAGATACATGTAAATAGTCCCTTACATTTCAAGGCGGGGGAAACCGCTGATGTGTGTCTATGGTTCATTTTACACAGACACGGATGAGATTGGAGACTACCGGTAAACAAAAAAAACCTACCTGGAGTGAACCCGAGAACCCGGGGCATCACACTGATTCAAACAGGACTCAAAAAGCCACAGGTTTTTGTAGAGTACATGTACTTACTAATAGTGGTAATACAACTGCCCGATCTTGGATGCAATCTCTCCAATTTGCCACCGCTTCAGTCCATAATGCGTATCCAAAATTTGCCTGCATCAAACGACACAAATGAAACAAATAGAGAAATTAAAGGACTTGTTGGCATAAGAGTTAAATTTCACAGATCGATGAATGTATGATTGACAACAAATCTAATTACGGAAGTTATCCATGATTTATCCTGGGACTCAATACTACCTGTACATACATGTAGTTTTGTTCACTCTACAATAGGAAATGTAAGCACTTTGTACATTGCAGTATTATAAAATACAACATGAACATAATTTTCAATGGAAAGAGATAACCTTTTCCTTTCGAGACAAAACACATAAATATGAACATGAAAAATCACTGGGTGGTTTACTAGTTAACATTACATTTGATTACCTTATCACATAATTGTTCGATTGACTACCTGTTGAAAAACAATCATGTTGGTCTTGACAATAGATACTAGTTAACATAAAATGCAGTTCATTGTTGCACAAATGAACCTGATACAATAGGGTTACTTCTTATATTTTGACATTTTTTAGGAGCTTATAAAGTAAAGAACTGAATCAATCCTATCACATTGGCCAGTGCAGCTGGTCATTGCCCTTCCATTTATGCAGCCAACATTTGCAAGTTCAAAGGGTAAGAACCTCGGATTGGGGGCACTACATGTACCATGGATGAACTCGCTAGTTCTTCTGCCCTTCTACGTGTAATATGCCACAGTGAATGTGCATTACTCCTGTTGGGATATTTGAGGAATTTACATATAAATAAGCTTTTAAAATGCTCAGGGCCAAGTTTGAAATGCATGTAGACAGAAAAGGAAATATGGGTAAGGTACATGTATGTAGAATTTGTGTAAGTACATTACAAGCAAGAGGGAAAAACCTTCTTACCTATGTACAGTATTCTGTTTGTAATGTATCGCAGTTGCTGCATAATTGGAATTATTTTGTGCACTCTTAATGCGGCATACATCATTAGAATTTGTGCGGGCTTGGACATGATGGACAGAGCACTTACTCATCTACTCTGTTTTACACTGATATGCTTTCACCATCCCTGCTGTACATTTTTAGACTCTGGGCAATCTCAAGATTGAACACTTGGGATGCACTGCCGCACAGGAACACCCGCCTGGCCGATAGAGTTTCATCATCATCATCATCATTATCATTACTGACTGACAAAGTCAGACAGGATGATGCAGGTTTTTGGATAGTGCATACATTGCATACACTGTACATACATTATACAGTACATGCCAAATATTCTCCATGTTGTCTCACATGCTATTTAATGTACACAACACACATACACGTTCAAACACCGCCTTTACCCCTCTTTACCTTAGTGGAGCAATGGGGATTATGCTGCAGCCGTAATCTTGCAAATAGTCTACTGGGAAGCCATGATCACCCAGAGTCACATGAAGGAATATTGAATTGCCTTTTCCCCAATGGAACAAGTAAAAAAAAAAGGTCTATAATGTCAGAGCTTCAATGCAAAATGGGCCTCATTCATTTCACTGTGAAGAAAAGCCTATAATTATGTTACTTACCAGCGCACAGGAAATTTGTGATTCAAGATATGGTAAAGACCTTAGTTCATAAGAAAAGAAAATAAACCTCAAAGGAGAATGTTCTGTTAGATTTCTTATAAACCCTTTACCTTCACATGTACACTGTGGAATAGTTGGTTACACAAATTGTGTTGCACACATCTTGTTGACTACAATAACCTTGTACACTGTAAGACACCCTGACATTTCAACTTTTCAAGCTCAGCAGGATCCTATAGCAGAATCTTAAATTACTCAAACTTTGGTTTTACTTTATTATTTTGTATGCTGCATCACTTGCATGTATGTTCATGTACAGTATACAGATGCTTGATTCAAGATTGCATCTTTTACGGAGCGGTACATGTGAACTCTAACACACTGTGTGGATGCATATGTGAAACTGAAACAGTCAATAGGAATAGCAATGAACAAATTTCAGTTTTCCTGTGTCAGGGCTGCCCATGACAGCACTCACTGACACTGTAGAGTGTAGACTATTGTATTCAATTTCAGTTCTTCTTGCAACATAAGGTCAACATTTCCTGATAAGTTATTCAAGAATAAAGCATCTTCTTACAGAACATTTGTCTGTCAAGATAATATTTTCCTGCTTCAAAAGACATCTTTTCTTTGTTTACATGTACTAACTATGCAACACTGTACATACTGTATGGCATACAGTGTACTTATGTGTACAAAAAAGTACTGCTAGTGCAAATTTAACTTGCAATTCAAATTATAAATCTACTTAAAAGCAAACCTGACCAAGGAAATGCAGTCTGTCCATTGTCTTGTGCACTTCCAAAAATTTCCAATGTGTGAAACAATTCATTGGTTAAAAAAGAAAGAAAAACAAACTAAAAAGTGTCTCTCTATCTGTTCAGCTGTACATATGTATGTATTTCCTCACCGTATGTATTGTTATTGTAAAAGGTATTGTTATTGTAAACTTGTACTCAGGACATTTAACCCTTGCAACAACTGATACTGTTATTGACCTTTCTATACCGTACTGTATACATGTTGATGCATGTGTCTCTACAGTGATTACTGAATAGACATGTAGAGGGAGTTGATTCAAGCATGGAGGATTCAAGTAAATGTGTCTGAATCTCTTTGAGTGACCCCACTTTCATGTTACTGCATTCTTTGCAATACTGGTACAGTGTGCATGAATTTTCTTTCCCATTCCATAATGGTCACCATAATAACTGACTGACAACTGAGTGAACTGACCCCTAACGGTGAATCCTCTTGAAAAATTACAATAGGGAAATTGTCATCTGGCCGACTGTACACACACATTGCCAAGCCTTGTTTCTGTAGTATAATACTGGGGCACAGATTAGCCGAATCTACAAATTGGCAGTGGCATTCATTAGCATTTCCAATGGCTGAGGGTCAGGGAGATTGCCACTTAGGAAGATCTTGATTCCCCCGTGGCCCAAACCTGAGATGTTTGTGGCCACAAGGGCTTCCCCTGCCAAGGAAAACATCCTGTCTGCAATTTTTTTTTTGCTAAATGATGACAAAGTGTAGCCGGGTCCGGATGGGATTTTTTTTTTCCCTCTGGCTTCTTTGCATTTTGAATAAAAGAATAGTTCAATGGAATGTGTGTCAAACTTGGAGGCCATCCAAGAAGGGATCATTTCTCTTATTGCCTTACAACCCAAAAATGTAAAGGAAGCGGGTTTGGACTTGGGAGGAATGCCCGGGTACATTGGTTATTGAATCCATCCTCACATACTCATTAGAGCTGAAACTAATATGAATGTATGAAGGCAATAGAAGTATAGAATGAACTGTAAGAAGATAGGAACGGATACTTATTGCATTTACATATCTTCGCTGACCATTCTGTGGTTCATGCCCTTAGGGCTCACTGCACAAAAGTGTACAGTTTATGCATCGGTAATGCAAGAGTGCTTAATTTGAGCAGCTTTGTGTTTGGGATGGATATTATTTATTTGTATCCCATATCATAATCATACATGTACATAATATACACACTGTACACATGCTGTACATTTACAATTTACAATTGTAAATTTACATTTACAATTTACAATTACCCTGTTTACTACAAAATATTTTGTTTTAACTAGGCCTATACAATACATACAGTATGTATGATACTGTATATCTGAAGAAAGAAATCCAAATACAATTTTTTGTTGGCAAAATACATTGAAACAGACTTTGACCAGAGACTGAACAGGACTTTGATCCTGTTGATCAATCTTCTTCTCGTGTCAAAACAATTTGAGGCTCCCCTCGTATATTGCACACACTGTCTTTGATATTTCAATTGATTTGAAACATGGGATTATAATTCTGTATTAGTGTATAATTTGCAATAGCAAAGTCTAAAGAGGGGGTCATTGTTTGCGAATAATATGGGATTTCAAACTTCTTGAAATGTAAACGAGCATTTGTATAGTACACTTCAGAATGTTTCTGATCAGTTTGTTTTGTAAAAAAAAACCGGATATTTTGCTTTTAGCTTTAAGACTATTACATTGGGAGAAAAGGTCTGGACACTAGGATTAACGGAAATGTGATATTAACGAGCATAAATGTCTACTCCCATTGTGAGCTGAAAGCCTCTGCCCCAAGTGAAAAACTGAACACCTTTTCAAAGAGAGTAATTTCCCAGGGGCTGGGAGGTAATGCGAGCAATCTGAAATTTATCACTAAAGCCTGGGCAGCATTCTAATCAGTCAATCTACTTATGGCAGCTTAAAAGTGCAAGATTGCAACTGCAAGTGTCAAGTCACATAAATTCCTTCCATCCAGATCGAAATTAAAGAGGATTGGGGTGATTCCATTAAAATTCATGAGAATAGAGAACCATGCACGCTTGGCCTGGTAAACCACACAGGAATTGGATTTTGAGGCTTGGTCTCCCCCACTCTCCGTGCTCATGGATGTGAGGCTACATGTTTTTCTTCTGAGGAGGAAAATGATCTGGCAACTCCGTGAACCAGGACTGAAACTAGAGTCTTCACAGCTGAAACCCTCCTGTGGATTGGCCATGTAGCCATCGATCCCGGGCAAAATGTTCGGCAGAGTTTTCGGCCACACAACCATTTATTAGAATGGAACTGAATGACAGTGGCAGTGGTTGGATCAGCTTGTGGGAGGTGAATGAACTTAGGAAATGCAATAATAAACCCAGAGGGCTGCAGGGTACCGGTTATAGTGCTGTGAGGGAATGTGTGGGAGTACGTTACCTGTCAGCCCCATGGTCTCTGGTCGTTATGCATTATCAGGGGTTGAGTTTCAAATTGAATCAGTCACATTGGACAAGACCCAGGGAGTGTGTACATGTACATGTACGTACTGTATGTGAAACATTGATGAAAAGTACACATACATGTGTATGTGCAATGATTGGTCAACTGGGAAGGTTGAATGGACTTTTAAGGTACAAAAAGATGAAAATAAATCTGGGTTTTGTTCAGCAATAGTCACATAAGTGGTGGTTTCAGAAAAAAAAATCTGATGTAGTTGCATTATACAGCAAATTCAAAAAAGGAAGTTTATAAATGAGGTGTTATGACCTTGTGATCAATTCAAATTAATAACAAACAAGAATTTCTAAAAGGACAGAATGAAAATACCCATTTACATGCAGGTAATACTTTATAATTATTTGCCAAAGCCACACTCATCAAAAAAATATATAATTTGACTGGATCAGGACTTGAACTTGAGATGTCTGGTTTTGCGTTCCACTGCTCATACCATCTGAGCTGACCATCTAATCAAAATATTAACATAAATTGTAGGAAGTTGTTATCAATATTTCTACCAATTCTCTCTTCATAAATTGCTCCATTACTGCACTTGTACATTGTACAGTACAGTATGTGTGTACTAGTGCAATAATGTGTGTGTAATCAATTAATCATACATCACAGCAGCATATACAACGGCATGATTGTAGTCACAGCAGTCGAACCCTTTCAAGAAGACTCACTCAGAGGAAGTCACACAGCCGGACAGCCCTTCAAGGTCACAGAGTCTTCATGATGATACTGAATACAACTTTGCTAATTGCAGGCAAAACATTCATCTAAAAAATGATGACGGAAATTGCACGGCTTACAATCAGGAATTCATGTAAGCCTTCACAATTGCTGGCTTGGAAGTTTGGAACACTATACCCACCAACATCAGATCGCTGGACACCATTAAAAAAAATCGTCCTTTAAAAAGCACATGACAAAGTTGTTTCCCTTTGATATGTCTGCGTTTCTAATTATCTTGTGTTGCTTAGCGCCATGATCTACATGGAATGGCACTCTACAAAACTTATTGAGGCTTACCTGTTCTGCTGCTGGAACTTCCACAGTTTGGTGTAGACATCAAACGTACGGCCAAAGTATGACTGCCATTGCTTGTGTCCATACTGCGGGAGATCTCTGTAGGGAAATGAAGGTTACGTACATTAGTTAGTTATTACTTTTAACTCTATTCCTATCTGGACCTTTCCAATACCATGACGATGTTTGTTTTGTATCACTGACCTAAAGTGCCAGAAAGTAAATAGCATGAATCCAAATACAAGCAAGGGAACATTATAGGCCTCAAATTATAAAGAGTATTAAAATAGTATGATGAATGTAAATTAAATGTAATTTACAGCAAGTAAGAATTGCTTCTTTCATTTTCATCATCTATCTTTCCCCATTTTCTAATGTTGATAATGGCTGGGTTGAAGCAAGTATTTAATGTAAGAGTTTATGGCAATTTCAGGTGAGATTAAACGTAACATTCACTTTCATTTTTCTTTCATGCAACTCAGTAAAACAATTTTCATTTCCAGAATCCCTGTGATTCATTATGAGACAACAGGCCTATGTCTCTAACAAATTTATAAAACCTTAAGTTTAAGAACAAACATTCATGATTGTGATAACATTGCCCAAAATATGGATATAAAACAGTTTTACAACTCAGTCTCACTCAGTCCACATGGCGTTTCCTTCCTACTTGTGCTAGTTGTAGTGCATGCACAGTTATAGGCTTTTGCCTCCGTGTGTCTACCTACATCATACATAGTAGATTGGTACAACTACTATGCAAACAGTGAAACACCATGCATACACAGACTGCAGTGCAATTACAATGTTTGTTTACTATGAACTGTGAATGAATAGAAGAATATTTAGATAATATCCATATTTGCTACAGTTGAGTTAGGCCTACTTATTTTACTGTATTATCGTTTTTTCCCATTCCAGCCATTGGGCTATGAGCTTCAGTTGAATGGTTGAACCGATTTACTTCTATGCCTATTCCTTTTTAATACGGGTCAGGGAGCAGACATTGCTTCAAAATGCTCCGCCCCATTCACAAAAGTATCACAGTATCAACAGATAGGACTGAGGCAAATTGGAACATCATTCATTGCAAGTAAACTCGTCACCACGGGCAACATTGACCTAATTATATCAATTCATTAAACAAAAGATGAAATAGTTCAACTTGTTAGGCTATTATTGTGGAAACAGTGAAACCCTTACGAGGAGAAAATGTGGCTATTGCGAGTGTGAATCTCGACAACAAAATCGATTTTTCTGTGTGTTTACATGCAGGGGGCCGAACTAGGCAGGGGACGTTGCACGCGCACAGCATTGAAAATTTGGGCCCCCAAAAATGATCGTTTTCTCACCTGAGCCCGTTGAAGAGCTGCTTAGACTTCTCCAGAAGATAGCTGAACTCCTGCACCACTTTTCTCTCATCTTCAGTTGCCGGCTGGCCGTCGTTGGTCGAGAAAGCCACCGGTTGCTCCACGCTATTTTCCAGCGATTGCATGATTTTCGTGTCAGACGATCGAAGTGTCATCCATTAGCATCGCTCACAAAATAAACTTTGGACGCAGAATCTGCCGGGTTTGTTTTCTGGGGTTTCCCGCTGCTCCCCCGCCTCACGACCCGAACGCTTTCCCTATGCGGGCGAGGCGCGGTTACCAGCGAACCCTCAGCTTTTTTTGACTGATAGAGGGCAGCAGATTCAAAAATGGAGCTGTTCAAAATATCGTCTGCTACAGTTTGGCAATAATTTTATCGTCTGCTCAGAAAAGTGGATCGCGAAAACAAATTGAGGGCGCTGTAAAAACTTTGAAATTGTACTTTTTATCGATAAGCTGGCTGTAAAATTCGAGCACAATAACCCCCACAAAATACAAATAAAACTAAAAAGCAAATAAAAAGCAGGCACAACGAATTTCAGAAGTTAACATGGAAATTTATTTGATTTTTAATACAAATAATATACATAAAGGTTATCATTTACACTGCTTTCATCTTCTTTTCTACATTTTTTCTTTTTAAGAGCATTTTTTTCCAAATTTTGATGAACAATTTTGGTCAATATGTCAAAGAAACTCAACTTAAAAAGTTGTCTCGGTTCAAATCCCATGCAATCCCATGCCAAAAACACAGTACCATTCACTTTTATTGTGGTCACTGAAAACTAGTCAAAAAGAATATAACCTCCAGCTGAAATTGCACTTATATAAAAAACATAATAAATTATATACTCCAACTTTCATAGGAAGTTCTTCCTGGATAAAATTACCCTGGCAAGGATGTTGTTCAACTTCTACATTTGCATATTCAGTGACAGTTTCAAAAATATAACATGATGTTTGCGTCCAGGAGAATGTAACAGTTTCTTGTCCACCCTAAAAACTTACATACTCCTACTTTCATATTGTTAAAGTTCTTCCTGGATAAAATCTGCCTAGCAGGGCTGTTGTTCAACTTTCTCATTTGCATATTCAGTGACAGTTTCTTGTCCACCCTAAAAACTTACAGACTCCGACTTTCTTATTTTGTTAAAGTTCTTCCTGGATAAAATCATCCTGGCAGGGCTGTTGTTCAACACCCTCATTTGCATATTCAGTGACAGTTTCTTGTACACCCGGTGGCCCTCCCTTTTTACGCCGTTTCCTCGGTGGTTTTGTGCTGCTTTTACCGGACGATTCGCTCTCGTCGTCCTCCTCTATCGGCGTGTCTGAGGGCGGAACCAGACCGTCGCTTATCTGGTAATAGACGATCGTGGAGCCAGACTCTGCTATGGCTAGGATCAGTGAGGTGGGCGGGGCTTCTTGCTGGGAGGCGGTATCGGAGTCGCCGAGAACGCAAGAGGCCAGTAGGTCAGGAGGTGGGCGGATATACCGCAGAAGTTCTTTTAATCTATTAAAAGCAGTCAAGAGAGAAAGAAGAAGTACCCGGTAGGCGTTAAACCATTGAACATTCCCCAAAAAAAATCCTGCCAAGATTTTAGCTCAAATTGTAATCTGAGAAAGTATAAAAAGCCAAAACACCGTCACAGTTGTCGCACCGTTCTGTAGTGTAAGAAATAGTTTATTACCGTACTTGCGAATAATAAACTTTCTATCGATGTTTGAGTGAAGAATTCACGGGAAGTACAGAATCCCAGACTGTAAGATTTCAACATGAGGATTCTATCATGACCATCTACAAACTGTGTAAATTAGAAGGAAATTTGTGGACATTGATGTTTCCCGATCTTCCCAATGTTGTATTGGGCCTTTAAGGTAGGTATACAATGATTTCTCGTTTGTCAAATGTATCTCCGACAGCCACACTCGCTCTTCAAAGAGCAGACAGTGTCACCATAAGCATGTTGCATTATGAACCCACCGTGCCAATATTCCTATCTCATATACGCGCACGTATCATCATTGTGGAAATGACAAACTGTAAGTGGTACATCTGTGCAGTACCTTTTGGGGCTGAGTTCAGTCTCTGGCGTTATCGGTAACACGACCCGCATGTCTTCTTTCCTGCTGGGTTTGCCCGTCAGAAAAGCAAGGCTCAGCTCTCGGCAGGGATGGATGTCAACATTCCGCCAATCCTTGGCTTGGAAATGAAATAATAACGGGGAAAAACAATCCAAATACACATTACACATACGAATAGTATAGTCTGAACATGTAGTGAGAATTTTCTTTTTTTTTGGAAAAGGACATTTGGGAAGAAAATAAGACTAAATGAAGAAAGTATACAACTAAATAACCTCAGGTTATCTTTTTTTATAGTAAATTGTAAAATGTAATAGTCAACTAGTCTTTGCCGGGGTGGGGGCGCCAGTCAGAAGCAATTCAACCATTAACTGCCGTCTGCCGTATATCTTCAGGGATCACACCCCCGCTTTTATTCAGATGCAAACAACCAATTGTTGTAAACCTGGCTACAGCAGCTCAGGAATCACACAAAGTAGGTCCAGCTTTTAAAATTCAAGTCCAAAAAATACATGAATAGGAGCTTTCACACAATTTTGGAAAAATGGCAAAGAAAATTTTGACCGGACCGGATGTTGATGAGATTTCAGGCTATTCTCGGTGGAGATAGCAAGTCAAGGGTGGCTTGTGGTGACACCACGTGAGAACGTTTCTTTTGAGAGTGTGTCTGTGTCTGTGATGCTGAAGAGAACTGAGTGATGGCGTGATGGACCTCAGACCAGCGAGAGTTTACCTTCACACAGATTCAAGTAGACTATCATCGTGACAAAAAGCTGCTGCTCATTTTCTATGAAGCCCCAGGACTTCATCTCAACGTACTGAAAAAAGAAACAAAATGGAGTTTGGATGAAAGGGTAACTATAGGCTAGTTCTACTACTAGTACTACTAGTACTAGTGCTACTACTACTGTACTACTTACTAATACTAGGCTAGCCTAGGTTCATTATCAGCAGGTCATGCACTAGATTTGGCCTGGCTGCAAAACGTAATGAAGCAATATGCCTGATTACTGCAGCACATTATCTGGTGAGGTTTATTGTTGCCATCTAATCAGTTTAGACTTAGAGAGTGACAGAAACAAGTTCGGAACTTCGGAGCTCTTGACTCTTCTCTTGCCTTGGTCATTGGCGTTTTTGTTGTTGTTGATTTACACAGGTTTAAGTCTCCCCTTTTCCCTTTATTAATCATGATTATATGTGTACAATGCTGTGAAATGTCAAAATTATGTCAAGGAGAATAAATATTACTACATCACATGATCTGGCTAGACAGCGGAGTGCGTGTGAAGTAATCTCGTTGACGTTAGTCGTATGGTTTCCTACACGAGTTCCACACAGATTCAATACCCAAAATAAACTTTGAATATCTCTATCGTTTGGCTTTCATTTTCGGGATATTTTAGGCTGGATGTGTAGAATATACCTTTGGGTGCTCTAACAGCCAGTTGTATCGATTCACTTTCGGCTTGGAAGTCTCGCTTTCGCTGGAATTCCCCTCGTCCCGCGAGCTGGACACTCGCCCCATGGAGGCGGCCATCTTGCCAATTAATTATGACGTAGATTGGCTACAGCCAATCAGAATCCTCCATGTAGTATCGATTTGCATATCGCTGTAAACATTACACATGTGCTATTTTTACGCACAGCAGGTTGTTGCGCGTAAACGTCAAATGATGGTGCAATCAGACTTTCAAAGCAATTGTCAACAAGGGTATAAATACCGGCTTCGTGCGCATCAAACTTCGTCAGAAGCACGAGCCACGTCAGGAAGCTCCTGCGAGAAGGAACTGCCGGCCAAGTTTTCTTCCTTTTTTTGACGGGGGAGTAGAAAAGTAAACGAATCCGATCATCATGGTCGCCCAAGAAGGAGCATGCGTCGTCTGCAATGACATTCCGAGCAACGAGGCGATGTCAGTGTCAAAAGTTGCCGTAGAAAAGCCGGCCTTTCCAACTCCAGACAAGGACAGTGGTATAGAAGTTGACACGAGCGAAACAGCAGAGGAACAGAGCCCAGAGTCAACACCAACAGACAGCACAGACTCCGATGTGATCTCCAAATCCAATACCAGTCTGAGCTCACTCGAAGACGAAGGTGATCGGCAGAGGGCCGGGAAGGGACAGAAAGGTTTCACCCCGGCCCCCGACTTACTGAGGCACACCGCCGTCGGTTTCTGGCCGGCCCGTCTGGAGTTCCGCTGCTGCGAGGATTGCGGGCACTGCGCTGCCTACCTCTCCACGCAACTGGGCGTGAACTGGCTGGACGGTTGGGACTGGTACTGCCCGCGGCACTGGAGTGGGAACGACGGGGAATCGGAGGTATCTGCCGCCCGGGATGACGGCATCCGACCGGCGGACTGGGACGAGGTGGAGGAGGTGGCGGACGAGTGGTCTGAGAGGCTCCTGAGCTCAGGCAGGCTCGCCCTGGGACCAAAGAATACCGTTCGGAGGACCAAGGGTTCCGGCAAGATTTCAAGACCTCGGGGCCTAGTGACGGAGGAGACGAGGAGGGAAAGAAGGATTGCGCAAAATGGACTGCAGCTTGCGAGCTCTACCATGCTGACCCGCGGTGGTGCTAAGCACGACGTGACTAGCAGGGGGAAGGCCAAGCAGGAGCGTCTGGCCGAAGCCGTGGCCGCCAAGAAGGCCAACATCGAGGACAGGCTGCGACGCAGCAACCACCGCAGGCGGGGACCGCCCACGATCGCCGACCGGCCCCGCGGCGAGCCTCAGAAGTCGAAGTCGAAGGCCGCCGCCGATTCCCGGAAGCGGGTCAAGTTCGAGCTGAAGGAGGAGGACGCGACCCGCTTCGCCGCCTCCGACGAGGAGGCAGAGCTCCTCAGGGTCCTGGCCCTCCTCCAGCACCGCGACCTCCTCCCCGAGGACTACGACCTCTTGCTCAGGCTGGACGAGAAGATCGCCAAGAGGACGGTGGGCTCCGGCCGCCTGAGGACTCTCCGCACCCGGTGCTTGTCGGACGAGGACACCGCTGCCGCCGCCGACGGAAATTCCGAGCTCGCCGGCGCCCGCTGTGCCGTCTGCATGGAAGGCTACCGCGCCGGTCAGGTGGTCAAGTGGTTGCCGTGCCAACACCTCTTCCATAGCAACTGCATCGATACCTGGCTGAGCAATTCAAGTTCCGTGTGTCCGCTGGATGGGACGGAAGTATGACTTTCAGACCACAACCGACAAAGCAGAACAATGAACACTCTGCACAATCTCCAGTCAATTTTTCCAACGAGTTTAATACAAAACCTTGACATTATTTAGGCCAATTAAAACAAAATGATTAGTTTCTCATCCCCGAAAGCATCGTTTTTTGGCCACCGCAATTTCTTTTTATTTTGATAAAACGATATTTGACGAAATTTCGATTAATTTTCACCGTTTCCAGCCTTTGAACCTCTCACATGCACAGCCTACATATCGTACTGTGCTTCAAAACGACTGGAAATTAGACTTCCGTCTATGGGGGAAAAAATCTTGTTGTGGAAAGGGCAACCCCAAAAAAGTGCCTGCATTCTCCTTTAAAAAAAGATAGGATGAGAAACTAATACAAAAAATTACTTGGCCTTATATCCAATGGCTTTCAAGATTGAAAATCATGCCAGATTTTCATAATTATAAACTGACCATTTGGGCCTTAAACCGAATCAAATGGCCAAGAATCCAGTAGACCCCAAAAGAGACAGAAATCATTTAATTTATGGAAATTCAACTCTTCACCAATTGTTGACATCAGATTTACCAAAATTAAGGTTAATATAGGAGGGTTTGCGGTGACACCATGTGGTAACTCAACTACTCAGGTTCTTTTCAGAACCACACCTCTTCTTTAAGAGACCTTATATATGGTGTCACCGGAAACCTTCCTATATTCTTTCACCCACCGTGCAAAGCCTTAAGTCTTATTTAAAATTAAGGTTAATATCTATTGATGACTGCATTCAATAAATTTACTTTACTTAAAAAGTAACTTGCCAGTTTCACTTCATTTTGGTATTCGTGAGCTTACAGGTTAATATAAGTGATCGCAATCATATTCCTCTTTCCCCCCCTCATACAATTTTTAGCAATAACTTTCATTTTAGAGTGCCGGTACGCAAAACCAGAGATCTCGGAGATCTTTGCCATTTTTCAAAATTGATCAAAAGTTCCCAGTCAGTTTGTCCCTAATTTTTTTTTAACTTAAATTGAGAAAAGCTGCACCCACTTGGTGTGATCCCTGAACTGCCATTGCCAGGCTTGTTTGCATCTGAATGATGGAAATAATATTAACGCTTCTCACTGGCACCCCCACCTCGGCAAAGATTTGATGACTCCTTGGGAATACTGTGTTGAACCAAGCCGTTCATTGAGGATAATACACAATGAGGCATTACCTAAATTCATTGGCTATGGCTTCGAATTGCACAAGAGTCTAAGGAAGCCATAAGCCAGTGGCTGCGTGCAATTCCCATGATCTCACATGCTACCTCAAGCCACAGCCAATGGAGTTGGATAAATCCTACCACAAAAATAGACTGGAAGGCTTTTTTCCCATTTTAACATTTTCATGTTCTGTTATTTTAAACTCGATCCTTAACCTTGATTTTTTCTACAAATCACAAAATACATATGGGCAAATTTACAGAAATGACACATTTTGACACCTGTCACACGGAGGATACATACAAGAAAACATAAATACTTTCATAACAATTATTAAACATTCAACCAAATTAAACCTTCAATTAATATAATGTTGAGGTGAGCATACTTTAATGTGGATTGCATGATTAAACAAAAATATATAAGAAAATAAAACAAACAAATAAAGGAAAAACTGAATGAGACTTTTGAAACAATTTTGATAAACGCAGTGGCTGTTGTTACGGCAGTCGTTCGTGTGGTTCCCTGACTTGATTGTATTTCGTCAGCATTGCAGGCTGGTTGAACCAGTCTATTAGCTGATAGTCTGGTTCCAAGAGCTAAACATCCTGACAAATACATCCTAAAAGCCACTGCGTTTGATAAAATGGCAAACTTTTCTTTCCCATTTTGTCAAAGTTCCCAGTCATTTTTTTCCAGTATTGTGATGACTTAAATAAAAAAAATTAAAAAGCTGCATCCACTTTGTGTGATCCCGAAGCTGCTGTAGCCAAGGTTGACAACAATTGGTTGTTTGCATCTGAATGATAAAAGCTGGGCATGATCCTTGGAGATATATAGATATATAGCAGTTAATGGCTGAATTGCTTTTGACTGGCGCCCCCACCCCGGCAGAGACAAGTTGACTATTTAGGAAGGCCACCATCTAAGGTTTTTTTTGCCATTTAAAAAAAAAATTAAAGTCATTTTGTTTCCAAACAGGCAACTAGCAGTAGCAACACATGGAATATACTCAAGAAAAATCCAAATAAAATGAAAATCATTTGAAAAAAAAAAAATTAAAAAAAGCAATTCCTCACCGATTAGGAATAAACTATTTGACATTCAGTTTACAAATTCACCTGTAAATATCTTGGCAACGATACTTAGCTGTGCACAAGAAATATCAAGAGCCTTGCAACAACTTGGAGCCCAATTTCTGCTTCAGCATCAAGCTGTGCTACGTGAAGTCGGGTTACCAGACCCAAACTCTCTCCACTAACCAAATGCGTATGAAATACATGCGGAATTACAGTCCAAAGAAAAACCAGACAATTTTCTCAGGAAATACATCTGGGCTTTATCTCTCTCAAATTTGGCATACAGTATTTCCCAACTTAATTTGCCCCAAGTTTTCAAAGAACTACTCCAGAAATACTAGTATAGAATAGCAGCAAAAACCTCTTACTTGGCTTTTGTATGGTTACGACTGGCATGAAAAAAAAATTTAAAAAAAATTACTCGATAATTTAATTCCATTTCCTGTCCACAGGGACTTCTCATCTACAATGGTATATACAGAATTACTGACAGAATAAACATTACCATTTGGTGCAATTTGACCTGAAAAGAATTAAGGCAAGCAGAAAAAATTCCTTTGGGCTCGAAGAAGCTATTCGAAAAAAGAAAAAAAATTCCATTGTTTTGCAATTATTAAACTACTTTTCCGAGGGAATCAGTAGGGATGAAAGTCTAGTCTGAAGGCACAAGCCTCCATTTCTATTGGTTGTAGACTGCCAGCCAAGGCTAACAAATAGAACTGTGAAGGGGTGACTATTCTGAAGCAAGGCATAAGCCTCCATCCCCTATTGGTTGTAGACTGCCAGCCAAGGCTGACAAACAGAAGTGGGAGGGGGTGACCAGTCTGAAGCAAGGCACAAGCCTCCATCCATATTGCTGGTAGTTTGTTGAAAAAGCATAACATCCAAACCAAGTCAAACCAAGTTTGTCAAACCAAGAGATCTTTAAAAGCCCATTATCTATATCTCTCCAATATGACCACAATTTATATTTCTCAAACTTACATAATTACATCTCCAACATAATAAAAAAAAACTGGTATTTAGTTGTCTTTTAAATTATCTCTTCTTCTTTTTTACACACATACATACATATCTGATACTAGAAATGCAGTTACACAGCATCCCCGGTTGAAAACAATTAAATAAAATTTTCTGACTTGAGATCCATAACAATTTCAATGAAGGATTAACTTGAGTCACTGTCGTACATTGGTGGTAAAATAATTAAAAGTGATACATTTTGTAGATTTCCACCTCATAAGATAAAATTTAACTAAAATACAGGGGCAAAATAAAAAATGATTAAAATGTCCTCAACTTAAAACTTTGAATGATGTTAATAGTTCTTGTCTCAAAATCTAGTGGGCTTGACGTTTCGATCCTAGCAGGACCTTTCTCAAAGGCAGAGTGACAAGGACAAAACAGATACAAGAAGGAAAGGTGTAAAGAGTATCTGTTATGTCCTTGTCACTCTGCCTTTGAGAAAGGTCCTGCTAGGATCGAAACGTAAGGCCCACTAAATTTTCAGATTTGCATTTTGGTAACTTTAGTCAGTAAGCGGTTTGCAATATTTTTGGTATATTACTTAATAGTTCTTGGTTAGAATCAACTTCTCATGGTACATGCAATTATTTGCAACCGCAAAGCACGTAATATCTTTAATTTTTTTTTTAAACCTTACAGCCACGTCACACTGCAAGAATGAAGTAGAACCAGCCGAAAAGAAGAATTTGAAGATAAATTTTTAGTCTACCGTTGGCAAATGATTGAGATGGAATACGAAAACCATATCCATTTATTGGAATCAGCAGAAAACTAAAAAAAAAAAAAAACAACCAAAAAAACCCCCCCATAACCACAAACTAACCCACACAGCTAAGAAAGACCAACTATCAATGAGCATATCTCATGAAAAAAAAAAAAAAAAAACGGTCCTAGTTGAACAACTGATTTGAGCGGAGACTTCGGTTCTACAGCAAGCTGTAGAAATCTTTACAAAATACTTCCTAGACCACATGACACGCGTGATACATCGAAGTAAAAACGCTGCTTCACAAACCACCTCTGGCTTAAGGTCCTTACTCCAAAAACTATGCAAATAAAACAAACCCATATTTGTTGTTGTTGACACAATTACATCCAGGCCGTTCGTGGCCAATGATATTCATTGCACTTCAATCTGATGATATCCTTTTTTGTCCATAAACGTATAAAGCACATAGATACATTTTGACTGACGATTGCATTTAGGTAGGACGTGAAGGTTTGCATGGCGGAAAGTTTGCGGTGACACCATGCAATGATTCTCTTTTGAGAAGGAGTGTGGCTCTGAAAAAGAGCCGGTAACTCAATGGTTCGGGTAGTGTTTGCTCTGCCTGTCGTAAAATTGCATTTAATACCCATCATGTGCATCATCTCAGCGTGTTGACACGTGTGTACCAGTATGTGGATCCTAATTTAGCACAAAGTGGCGCTGTCCGATTTGAGTTCCACAATCTACGGGCAACTTCTCACTTTTTCCTGAGCTTGGCATGTCATCTGAAGCACTGCATAATTGTCAATCTTTATTTAGCAGTTTTGCATTTGGCTTATTTTAGTCAGTAAGCAGTGTGCGGAATTAATTTGTAGCTACTACTCTAAATCTTTGAGCTTCTGAACAATCTGTAGCGTGATTCATTTGCCTCCCCGAAGTCCAGAGAGTAGAATCGATATAAAACTGGCGCCAATGTGATAAGCCTGTGTAACAACTAAGCTGTCCCTGGCACTCATGCAGTGAGCAATATCCGATCGAAGCACTTCTTAATCTTTAGAAGCCTAATGCTTAAGTGTGGGCACTCGAATGGTTAGTGGCCTTAAAAGTGGTCCAACGATAAGAGCTTCACTCTCACATGCAAGTCCCCATTCAATCTGGCGAATCCAGGTTCAAATGACTTAGAATTTGAACAGTGCAAAACGCTGCAGCACTGGGATGGGCAGGTCCCAATTTCATAGAGCCGCTTAAGCATGAAAATCTATTCAGCATGAAAAGTCTTCCCTGTGTAAACAGAATTACATTAATTGCTTTTAACTTACATAACACTATGCTCTACTTAGCATGAAACAACAGTGAAGTTGGGCCAGGCGAAGTAATCTTGTGAATAATGAGATTTTGTTCTTACGCAAATGTTTGGTGCTTAAGCAGCTCCATGAAATTGGCATCAGACTACACGTAAACAAACTTTGTATCCGTGCGGGATTCAACAGATAGGATCCGGAGGTTTGCACGGTGAAAGTACCAAGTGGATGGTTTGCAGTGACACCATGTATTACAATCATGTCTTGTGAGATGAAGTGTGCCTTTGGAAAGAGCCGTTAACACAACTTTTCGAGCAGTGTGTACTCCGCCTGTCATCAGGAGACTGCAGGATACACACTGCAAACAAATGTTGAGTTACCGGCTCTTAACAGAGCCGCAATTCATCTCACAAGTGATGATTTACACGGTGTCAGTCTGTCACCGCAAACCTTCCACCATGTTGGTCATAGGACCGTTTTTGAAAACTCTTTTGTTTCGGTACAAAAAAGCTCTCCCTATGAAAGAACTGGTGCTTGTGCGGCAAACTAGTTGCCATGCACAAGTGCCACAATAGTGATCAGAATAGGAAACTATACAGTGGAGAGATGTTCACGGTACCAGACCTCAATCTCAGTAGTTTAACAGACAAGTATTAAGTCGTTATTGGAATTACATGTAGACTTTACACTCTTTGGCCAATTTGGCTTAACCTCTGTCAGCCGAAAACAGAATCAAACAGTCTGATATCAATAGACTACTTTATCTTGCGCTGATTCAATCAATAAGATTCATTTTTAGTTGCAGACCTTTTTTCCGTTGGATTTAGAAAATGGCATCTACAGGCCACCGTAGCGGCCCAATCTCCACCCAAAATCAGTAGACTGAATACAACCAGAGGGTGATGGTCGGTACGTAATACTTGGATGGCACCACAGGCTATGGTGGCCCTAGGGAGACACACTAAAAATGATCAAAATCAGTCGGTAAGAGGTTTTGCACTGCTCTCAGGCAACATGATGTAAACTTGCGACACTTGCAACACGGTCGTGTTTGACGGATTCAAAAGGTCTGTTGGTCTTGGATAAAGCGTGCTCCTGTGTAGCCCGGTGGTGCCATATTCGAGAGCAGGAATGCACGCGGTGAGCACAGCTGCAGTTTGACGCGGACACAAAGAGTGCGGGGTTTCCCCCGAGTTGTAGACAGAAGAACAGAACCTGACCAGGTATATCCAGGGAAGTGTCTGATTTGAATAAGGCTTCGGTTGTCTGTGTGCCAGGAGTGCGGGTCCATTAGACCCCGACAATTTTTTGTCCGGGGAGGTGAAAGGGGAGGGGGGGGGGGGAGGTTTAGAGTTTAGGGTTGGTGTTGGCGGCCGGCTTGCTGCTGCGCATTGGCGGCGGCCTGCTGCTGGTGGTGCTGGCGCGCCTCCTTCCGCCGCGCCAGGTTCTGGGCCGCCTGCTCCTGCAGCAGCTCCCTCTGCCGGCGCTGGCGCTGCCTCGCCTCCTCCATGTGCCGCTGCGCCTGCTGCTGCTGCTGCTGCTGCTCGGCCGGGGAGCTCGCCGCGGCCTGCTCCGCTCTGGTAGCGCCCGCCTGCTCCTGATGCTTTGCAGTGCCTATAGGTGACGGCACCTGTGCACCTGCAGGTGGTGTCTGTGCACCTGCAGGTGGTGTCTGTGCACCTGCAGGTGGTGTCTGTGCACCTGCAGGTGGTGTCTGTGCATCTGCAGGTGGTGTCTGTGCATCTGCAGGTGGTGTCTGTGCACCTGCAGGATGCACCTGTGCACCTGCAGGATGCATCTGTGCATCCGCAGGCGGCACCTGTGCACCTGCAGGTGCAGTCCTTGGTATACTCGCCTCAGGCCGGGCGTCTGTCCCTTGGCCTCTGGCCTCTGGTGACGGGTGCACCTGTGGCGGCACCTGCTCTCCCGAACGGACTTCCCCGCCCGATAGAGGGAGCTTCCCAATGTCGGCGGACTGAGTTGCAGTCCTGCTCTGGACCGCTGGCATCTGGCTCGCACCGTCCTCCGGGGCACTGGCACGCTGCCCGCTAGTTCTCGGCCCCGCCTGGTCGGGGGAGGCCGGCCGTGGAAGGGTGTCGCTCCCGGCCGACAGGAGCCCGTCTAGGATCTCCTGCAGCCGAGCGTCCCCTTCCTGCTGCTGCTGCTGGTCGTGCAGGGGGTTCAGCTTGTCCAGGCTCAGCCTCAGGCTCTCGAACTTCATGAAGTCCGCCTGGACCAGCTCCATCTGCTCCCGGAGCTCCGGGCTGAGCGCCTCGGCGCCGCGCCTCCCGCCCGGCGGGCCCGTGTAGGCGTCCACGCCGTGCTTCAGGGCGGCCTCGGCCCGCTGCTCCTGGTAGCGCTGGCCGTTGTCCGTCCGCAGGTACTCGCGCATCATGTCGTCAAACTGCCGCTGGAGCTCCTCCGTTCCCAGGCCCGAGCGGAACTCCTTCACCTTCTTCTCGGTCAGCTGGGCCCCCTCCCCGAGGAAGAGCTTCCCCTCTCGGATCGCGGTGCGGAGCAACTCCTCGGCCTCCGCTCCCTCGACAAACATCTTGCCGGCGGCGGCTTGATGCTGCTGCTGCTGCTGTTGTTGCTGTTCTGGTTGGTGGGTGCCCGAGGTTGTTGCCTCCACTCTTCCGTCATCAAACTCCTGCTGCGTCTGGGTGACGACCTGAGGTGCGTGGATGGACGCTTGCATCGGGACTGGGAGCCTTGGCGGCAGTTGTTCTTGCTGCTGCTGCTGCAGCGGGAGATTCGAGTGGTCGGCGCTGGTCCTCGTTGCCTCCAGTTCCTGCTGTGTCTGTGTGACAATCTGAGGCATGTGAATAGAGCCCTGCATCTTGACCGGAGCCTGTTGCTGCTGCTGCTGCTGCTGCTGTTGCTGCTGCTGCAGTGTCTTGTGCTGCTGCTTGTCAGCATCCTCCATCAATGGGCCTTTCCCCTGCTGCTCTTCTTGTGCCTGTTGCTGGCACGATTCCTGCTGCTCCTGCTGCTGCTGTTGTTGCTGCTGCTGCTCCTGTAGCTCTTGCTGCAGCTGCTGTTGCTGGCTGTACCGCGCCGCCTCGCAGCTTCCGTCCTCTCCGATGCCCTCCGCATACGCGGCCCTGTTGATCTCCACGATCTGGTCGTCCACCAGGACCTCGACGTGGACCAGCTTGGCCTGCTCCCGGGTCTGGGTGGAGGGAGCCCCCTGCTGACCGACCGGCGTCCTGGGTGGAGAGGCGGAGAGGTCCACCCCTTCCCTGGCTAGATTCGCCATGTACATCTTGATGTCCTCTGTGGTGAGGTGAGGTGATGAGAGAATGCACAGGGTTGATGATTACGGACTCAAAAAAAAAAAAAAAAAGTTGCACACTTTAAAGGCAACATTGGTAAAGGTCAAAAGATTGCCACAGTTTGTATGTTAAACCACCCTAACCTTCCCTGGCCAGATTCGCCATGTACATCTTGATGTCCTCTGTGGTGAGGTGATGAGAGAATGCAAAGGGTTGATGATTACGAACTTAACTCCCC
The DNA here is from genome assembly GCA_949987565.1 of Luidia sarsii. Classification (NCBI taxonomy): domain Eukaryota; kingdom Metazoa; phylum Echinodermata; class Asteroidea; order Paxillosida; family Luidiidae; genus Luidia; species Luidia sarsii. Next base: position 18,483,347 of record OX465111.1, on the reverse strand, counting down.
CCGAAAAAGTTGCAGACTTTAAGGAGAGCATTTCCATTTTCTTTGTCATTGTGCCCTACAACCTAGAACCCGAGACCTCTGGATCAACACACTGACACAGGGCCTCCCAATCAATCGAGCATCTTGGCTGGGATATGGGTGCTTGCCGGAAGCAATTAACCACTTCACGCCGGGCCCTCCAAATTCGAAGCACCGGAGGTGCTGCTACGCACCGGGCCCTCCGAATCAACTAACTGCAATTCATGCGGCAACTAGCATCAAAATGGGTCTTTGTCATGCTTCGTATTGATTTGTTCTAAGCTGAAAGGAGTCTTTGTTTATAATTTGCACAATAGCGGTGTTAGGATTCGGAGGGCCTGTCACATAGTAAAACAAACAGCACTCTGATTTCGGAGGTCATGGCACAAAATGGTTAAGGAATCTGTTTTGTACATGGTGGACCCATGGTGGGATTAGAATCAGGGGCTCGGGGGGATGGGGATGCGGCAGATACCTGGCTTGCGCGCTTTGTCCACCAGCATGACTTGCACCTTGCCCTGGTTGCCCTCCATCATGTCCCTGAGGAAGGCGCCCTCCTTGGCGAAGAGGAAGACCATGGGGATGGTCACGTCCGAGGTGCCGTCCCCGGACATGGAGAAGAGGGCCGACTTCTCGCTGCTGGAGTCCGCCACGTTGTCGATAACGATGCCCCCGATGGCCCCCGCCCTCTCTATGACCTTCCCCTGGAGGAAGACAACGGGCGAACGAGATGTCAATGAACCAAGAGAAAGAAGGAAGAAGAAGGAAGGATGGAGGAGAAGAAGGAGAAGGAGGAGGAGAAGGAGTAGGTGAAGGAGGAGGAGGAAGTAGGAATAAGGAAGATAGGAGGAGGAGGAAGTAGGAAGAAGGAAGTAGGAAGAAGGATGGAGGAGAAGGAGGAGGAGAAGGAGGAGTAGGTGAAGGAGGAGGAAGTAGGAATAAGGAAGGAGGAGGAGGAGGAGGAGGAAGTAGGAATAAGGAAGTAGGAAGAAGGAAGAAAGGAGGAGGAAGAAGTAGGAAGAAGAAGGAAGGAGAAGGAGGAGAAATTTTGAGAAATCAACAGTGAAGTAGAAATCAACTGAGGAAGTAGGAAGGAAGAAAGAAGAAAAAATAAAGAAGGAGGAGGAGGAGGAGGAAGTAGGAAGAAGGAAGATAGGAGGAGGAGGAAGTAGGAAGAAGGATGATAGGAGGAGGAGGAAGTAGGAAGAAGGATGTAGGAAGAAGGAAGATAGGAGGAGGAGTAAGTAGGAAGAAGGAAGTAGGAAGAAGGAAGAAAGAAGGAGGAGGAGGAAGTAAGAAGAAGGAAGTAGGAAGAAGGAAGAAAGGAGGAGGAAGAAGTAGGAAGAAGGAAGGAGGAGGAGGAGAAATTTTGAGAAATCAACTGTGAAGTAGAAATCAACTGAGGAAGTAGGAAGAAGGAAGAAAGAAGAAAGAATAAAGGAGGAGGAGGAGGAGGAAGTAGGAAGAAGGAAGATAGGAGGAGTAAGTAGGAGAAAGGAAGAAAGGAGAAGGAGGAAGTAGGAAGAAGGAAGAAAGGAGGAAGAAGTAGGAAGAAGAAGGAAGGAGGAGGAGAAATTTTGAGAAATCAACTGTGTTTTTTATTAATGCAATTTTTCACTAATTCATTCAATTAAATTTTTATTTTTATTTATTTGCTCGTGTCATTTTGATGGCTTTTACAATGTAATATTCCATGTATATTCAGCTTCCAGCTGCAATTTGGTAATAAAAAAAATAAATAAAAAAATTCAATAATTATGAATATGGAGCCATCACAAAGCTCTTCCTGTCACCCAAAGCTCTGACTAAAGTCCTCTGCAAGATTTTGTTGGATTTTTTCTCTCCTCCCACGTACCTTGTCAACGAACATGCAGTCGCCTCTCTGCAGCACCGCGATTTTCCCATTCAGCTCCGCCTTGTTCTTGGGCTCGGTGCAGGCGGTGAGGGGATCCACCATGACCACTGCGCCCGGTATCTGAAAAAAGGTGACGGAGGACGGGCCGAGGAACTCCTTAGCACTACAGGACTTTATGTGGCAACTTAGTGTGGCATGGGTGTGAAGGGAAAACACGAAAATGCACTAGTCCTTGGGACATCAAAAGACATCAAAACCAATTGGGAAACCAAACGCATCAGGTACTGCCAATTTCTGTGAGTTTCAAATTCAAATACGAACAGATTAGTCTCAATGAAGGGCAAGTGGATAACAAGGTCCCTGGTACCCCCAGCCTTACCCCCAAGTGGTCGGTGAGGTCCAGACCGAACTGGGCGGGGCCCGCCGTTGCCGTGACGCCGATCAGGAAGGGGGGGTTCAGGAACTGGACCACCCGCGGCTGGTACTCGACTGGAGAAACGAAGACGGAGAAGGGAGCGAGTCTGCCCTGATCAATCAAACACCAAACTACAGTGGAATGTCACTATAACGAACATCCCGGGATCCATGAAAATCGATCGGTATAACTGTCGTTCATTAAAGCCCCTACACAACATTGGGCGAGGTCAAAGAATAGCATCCATACGTTGTCTGATCTAACATATGCATGAAATACCACACCTGTGAAAATTTCATCTCAACCCGCCAACCGAGTCTCGAGAAAATCATGAAAACCGCCTCATTTGTTTCGCGAAAATGCAGCATTCAACGACGTACTGTTACGAAAAATAGTTTAGATCTCGGTGAGACGTAAACAATTTCTTTTACTCGTTTCTCCCAAAATACAACATTTTAGGCAGAAAAATTTCAGTGCGAGGTTTATACTATAAACATCTTCAATCTGTATAAGTTTCATGTAAATCTGTGAACATTTCTGTTTTTCGATCTTACTAATGTTGTGTAGGGGCTTTAAGGGCATGTTCATTATAGCAAAATGTTTGGTATATCGGTGTTCTTTATAGCGACATTCCACTCCTTGCAAAACGACAATTATAAACTCATCAATGACTATAGTAAAAGGGAAAAACAAAATGGAGAGGGGGGGGGCCTCAAAACCAGAATGTACGATTGAAAGAAAAAAGTGTTCTAATGCTTTTTGGTGTAACTTTGACAAGATATTCTTGGCAATCTCCAGCATTGACTTTGTGGAGTTGGATCCATCGGTGGAGACTGTCTCCACATGACGACTGTGTCCTTTTACTGTATTGGGATAGTCAAGCCTCGTGCTTAAGTTTTTTTTTTTTAACTAGCCCACCGGGCTAGTAAATTTAGGCTTTTTGCTAGCCCGCAACAAGTTTTACTAGCCCTGTATATTTAATATTGAAATTAACACAAGAATATTAGTAAAACAAATAAAAAAACATTTAAAAAAAAGGAAAAACAAATTATTAGTTTCTATTTTCTCATCCCCGCCCGCATCGGTTTTTTTTGCCGCCACACCTCTGTCTACTTTTTACTAGTCCGCCGGGCTAGCAAAAGTGGGTCATTCTACTAGCCCTGCAGCTGTTTTTACTAGACAATGACCGTCGAACTAGTGCTAAGGTCGAGCCCTGCCGGGATTCTGCAAGTATCCACCTAAATTAGATTCCTTGATGAGTAGGGTACATG